>SSNP01000032.1:1368505-1445316 GCA_006937955.1 Pachypanchax playfairii | reverse complement strand
CCCCCCCCCCCCCCCCCCCCAATGCCCTGCTTGGCTGTCTGTGCGTCTCAGAGAATCTTCTTTGCACAATTTTCAAATCCCAAATTATGGATCTTGTACATTGGTCATTCAGAGCACTGGACAAAATTTTTTCAACTCCGAGGCTAGTGAAGGGGGAGCTCTGGCAGGGGGGAGATTTTGCGAACTTCTGCATGAGTTTGATTTGCTCATGACTAATTGGGACGATACTCTCTAACACTCACACTGAACATATTGCAATCACTTCTCTTTGACATCCTTCCCAATGTCACGTGATATTGTGTGTCCCCCTGCTAAGATGTTTTTTGTACTCCCACCCAGCACCCCCCTGAGGGCACTGAGTGAGAGGAATTTTTTTGTCTCCTCTCTATCCTTATGGTGTCTTTTTCTTCTTCTTCAAGATTCGTATCTCTAATCTGGCGCCAGAAAAAATGGCTGCTTCGGAAGGAAGCTGTGCTTCTCTTCCAAGTCAAATTCCTTGTATGTGCAAATGATGCCTGGAAATAAAGCTTGATTCTGATTGTGAATAAAGCTGATACTTATAACATTTGAGCCAGAATAAACTTAGATTTCG
This sequence comes from Pachypanchax playfairii, assembly GCA_006937955.1. NCBI lineage: Eukaryota > Metazoa > Chordata > Actinopteri > Cyprinodontiformes > Aplocheilidae > Pachypanchax > Pachypanchax playfairii. The sequence continues at coordinate 1,444,724 of SSNP01000032.1, read as the reverse complement.
TCTTTGTCCCAAATGGGCCTTCTTTTTCTCCCCTACAGCTTTTTCGTTGCACACTGATGAAAATAAAGCAACATAAACTGTGAAAACCAGTTAAAAACAAGTGCCTGGGTTAAAAATTTCTTCATAAAAACAGACCTGTGTGACACTACAAGCATCAATTGTTAATTCCAGTATTCTCTTTTAGACAGATGAACTCACTTGGGTTTCAGTGATCAGAAAAAGGTGCTGACATTGCTGTTTCTATTACAGATCTTAATCCAGTTCATGTTGTAATTATGCAGGTGCATAATTAGATTAGAATCTTCTAAGAAGAGAAAGCACCATGCAGGATAACTTAAAAAACTTTTATGAAATATAAAACCTGTACCTCTGCTAATCCACCTCTAGGGTGGAAAAAGGTTACTTCCATTATTGAACTGATTAAACACAATGTCTAAGGGTGCGAGCTTTGTTTCTAACCTCCAGGTGGGGGCTTGTTCTTTGATGTGAGGATGACAAAACCAAAGCCTTCGCTGTCTTTGCGCTGCAGAGTGACGTCGAACTTGTCTGGTCGGGAGGGATCAGGAGGCTGTGTGGTGTTTGGTGCCTCAACACGAGGCATCTTCGGAGAACAGCTGACCAGAGCTGACGCCATCTGTTGACCATTCTCCTGCTCTCCACTGCCATCTGACAAATAAGACGTAATTCATCAAAAATTTCCACCAATTACTTCACAAATTCAGATTGTTTTGTGCAGAGCATTAAAGATCTTCAAAATGAGTTCTTTTGAAGCTGTTCTACCTCAGTGTTTGTTCATTATATGCTTGTTTTGGTTTATAAGATGACTCCAGAGAATCACTTTCTAAACATCTGCTAAAAAAAAGCAGAAATTCTTCAAGACTCATGCTTAACTTCTGCAGTTATTTCAAGGGGTGCTCTTATTACGTGTGGAGTGGCTATTTGTGAGGCTAAAGCAGCCTTTTAATACAGCAGGAGGAACGAGTTGTTGTGAAGAAAACACAGCATATCCTTTTATTGTGTTACCCTTTGAAAAGTAAATCAACTCATTCAGCTGAAATACTTTTCATGACTGTTAAAACATGTTAAAACAAAGTCCTCTCAACCTTGACATAAAAATATTTATTTCCTCTTCACAAAATATCTTATTTTCTTTACTGAAATCAAATAAATGTACCTGTTCAAAAATGTTAATTACTTTGCTCTTTAGAAAATATTCACATAGCAGAAAGTCATTTTTTAAAATCAAACCACATTTATTCTGATTTTTCTACAAGGAAGCCACCAAGAGCAAATTTAAAGGATTAACAAGAAAAAAAATCCCACATCAAAGCTGTTTCTCAGATGTTTTTACTCCAGCATTCTAATCTCAGCCAGACGATGAGCTGAAGGAACCGAGCTTTTAAGTGTCCTCTGAGGAACGCTGAGCTTATTACCCGAAAGCAGACCCACCTGGGTGTGCTAGCTTCCTGCGAACGGTGAGCATGACCTGGCCATTCCGGGCTGCGTTGGTCATCAGTTCCAGCACTTGTTTGTGAGATTTGCCCTTCACAGGCACACCGTCTATACAAAGTAATTCATCTCCAGCCCTCAAGCGCCCATCCTTCTCAGCTGCACCCAGTGGAACAATCGCGCCAATGTACACCTGTAGTTGGAGTAGAACTTCAGAAAATCAATCTGATCTGAGCTGCAGTGAAATCCCTAAAGCTGTGCATGTGGTGATGTCAAACATGACAACAAACCTTCCATCATTCTACAGCATTTTTTTTCTATTACCAGCAGCTGGCAGAGGCCGAGATTTTCTGTGTGACTGCTGTTTTGTGGTATCTGAAGGTTTTGGATTACAGCAGCATTGCAAGGCTCATTTCTAACATTTGGATCGTGATACTCACCGGCTGATCAGGCCCCTCTCCTCCCAAAACTCTGAAGCCAAAGCCTGACTCCTGATTCCTTTTGATGAACACATCCAAGTCTTTTGTATTAGGGGCTGCAGCAAGAAAAAAAGATGGCAAGAAAAAGCTTTTGATAAGTAAAAAATATGTGATTCAGAATGGTAAAACTTCATCACCTAGAAAACAGCTGTTTGCAGCATTTCACTAAGGTCAAATTTTTATACATAATAAATGTATAACATATTGAAGAAATCAAGTTTATACAAATCATTTATGTTTTTCAGATGCTTCAGATTTTCTTTTTGTAAAACATCACAATAAAAGACTAGTAAACTTAAATAACAATATTTGAACTTATTTCCAAGATTTATTTTTTACATAAAATACATTCAGCAGAATTTTTAAAAATTAAGAGGTTAAAAATGGTTTTCAGATATGGAGCCAGAAGAGCTACAATCAGTTCAGTTTTCTACTTACGTCTACCATCCAACAACGCTCTGGATTTGAGGTAAAGCTCTGACGGATCCGGTTTGGGTGAAGGTGTGCGCAGGTTGCTGGCAGACGTGGGGAATGCACTGGGGGCTGTCTCTGGCTGACTGAAGGTCTCTTTACTGTTTGCCATCTCCTCCTCCTGCTGCTGCTGCTGCTGCTGCTGCTGGATAAGGGGCTGGGAGGATGGGTGGGGCAGTTGCTGGGTAACAGGATGAGGTGCCTGATGAAGGGAAGGCTGGGAAACAGCATGGGACATAGAAGCTGTAGACTGCAACACAAAGCAGAGCTGGGATAAACAGGCAAATAATGCATGACCTCAGGGGAGTGAGGAGAAACATTCATTAGTTACAAAGTATTTGAAGAATACTGGAAAGGTATAATCAGAAAGATATTCTGTCTTGCTGATTTTCATCTCAAACAACAAAGGATGCAAAAGCATTTAAGATGGATTTGCTCTACAGAATACAAGACCTCCAAATAGCATATCAAAACAAAATACTGCAGAGTTTCACCAACAAAACGGCATGAGTAAGCCCGTTTCTGCCTCAGCTGCTCTCTGTTTTCAAAGCGCAGCACGGAGGAGCAGCTCAGGTACAAGCTGTTGAGCATGGCATATCATCTTACACACCCAAACACAGAGGGATGTTAAGTTGCTGTTTGCACAAAGCCAGCATATTTACCCACATGCAGCTCCAGAAATAACAACCAGTCTAACGTGGGCTCTCTGAAAAAAGCGTCAAATAGCTGCTTCACTGGCACAAGTGCACTGTGAGCAATGATTGTGGGAAACACTGACAAATAGTTTAATAATGTTAAATAATCTTAAAGTAGATTATATAATAATGCACGAAGAAAAAGAAAAAACAAATGTTGCTTTAACTTACAGGTTTCAGGGATTTCACAGGAGATGTCTGACCTGTTAATAGAGAAGTTAAAGTTAAACTTCAATCTGTATGGAATAATATTAAACAAAAACTGTTAACTGGCAGATTGTGTTGAGCTTCTTCAATGATGTGTCACCCTGTAGTGCTTGTGATACACACGAGAGCTTCCTAAACTTCTTTTTAAGCTTTCTAAAGTTTAAGTGTTTTAATTTGTTTTACTACATTTTCCCAACTTAATCTTGTCTCAGTGTCTAAATAGTGTTGGTATGAATTCCACCAGCAGGGGGCAAGTAGGTGCAAGTACCAAGAATGTTTTGCCCCCGTTTATAATATGAAAGGACAAGGGAGACCTGCAGCCATGGCAAAAAGCGTCTCTCTAGGTTAGAGCAGTCACACTTTCACTCATCAGTTTATTTAACTGTCATTCCATAATTAAACTAAAATAAAAACAGAATCAAAATGTTTGGATTGGTTTGAATATGTATGTCATTCACTCATCCCATTTTCAAGTGCTAATCAAAAATCAAACCTGAAACGTGATCGTTTTGCTTTGGAATCTGACACTAAAAAACAAAAAAGGCCTTGAATTTTACACCTTTAATCTGTAGACCCAGATTAGAAATATGAAATGGAAAAAGGAGCCAGAGGACTGAATTTGATTTTAATATTGAATTGGTCAGGTTTATTTTACCAAGTGCAGTAGGTTACATGCCTGCTGAGACCTTCAATCCCTACTGTGGAAATACAACTGGAAAACTGTCAGAATATGCCTTGCTGCAGATTTCTATTTTATATTTTGTTCATGGTCATGTGTCTCCCTAACTACAGAATCAAAAAATATTTGTAAGTTAATATAAAAATCCTCACTCGTTTCAATAGAACACATCTATTTCCATTTCAGTCATGTTAAAGCAGTACAAAATAACTTTTACAACTTTAAGCTACCGAAACTTGTCTAAGTGGATACTCGCCGAAAAACATGTTCAGTTTCATATCAGACACTCTGGACGTCTCTGGTCCTCCTATATTACACTAAATAACTTCAGTAATTTGGGTCGCAGCCAGAAGTGGTGTTCTGATGATTTAAGCTGCCCTGATGAAAAATGCTGCCATAGTACGAACTGACAACTTATTTCATAATGAGATGTCATTGGAAGTTTATACAGTATTCTTGTTTATGGCGAGTGTGTCCTGTTAATTATTACTTATTATCCTACAGCTGATGCAGGGCATCTGGGTACATTTCAGTGAACACAATTTTTACTGCTTGGAGATTTTGTCTATGATCTACGGATTCCAGATCATTTTTGCAGATTTTCTGAATACCAGTTTAATATTGTTACTTAGAAAAATTTCCACTGCAGCCTTTGTATTTGTTCTTTATACCGCATGTATTTTTTCTTCCACTTTTCCTAAACCTCATGACATCTTCCAGTCCTTAAGACAGACAGCAGATTTTACTAAATTGGTCGACTGTACCTCTGATTTTTGTTACACCTCCTCTGCTCAGTTTCCTGCTCATGTCATTTGTTTGACCTATTAAGGCTGAAAAATTATGTTTAGCCTTGTGTTTGATTTCTTGCCTCTACTGTGCTTTTGTTTGTTTCTTTGTTTAGTAAGCTAATTAAAGTTTATTAAATCTCCATCTGCCTGCACCTCTGCATTTCATCTCCTCCACAAATTGAATATCTTAAAAACTTGAACCATTTTCAACAATATTAGACAAATGAAAGAAGCACTATACTACACTTTAGGAATTTAAATTTGGGAACTGGGCCAAATGATTTCCTCTTTTTATTTCTCCCCAATGTCCTCATCAGGTTTAAGGTGAAGCCTCATATGGGTGACCTGTCAGAAGCTCAGAAGATCTTTTGAGTTCTGAAAGGCTGTGATCTTCAGCTTTTCCTGAACTGACTGATTCATTCACACGCGCACACACGCATACAAACATGTTTGTTTTGTTATCCTTATGGGGACTGTCCATTGACTTCCATTGATTTTAGTAAATGGATTTATACCTAACCCAAACCCTTTTCCTAACCTTAACCATTACTGATCTATAACTAACCCTAAGACTAACTAAAACTCTATTCACACCATACCTATAAACCTAACCCCTAACCCTAAAAAGGGGAGTCCCCCTCATGGGGACCAGGCTTCGGTCCCCACAAGAACCCTCGGACCCCAGAAAGATAGTAAAAGTCAGGAAACTGGTCCTCAGGAGGTCAGAAATACAAACCCACACACACACACACACACACACACACACACACACACACACACACAAGTGTGTTTTTGTATTCTTATGGGGACCGTCCATTTACTTCCATTGATTTTAGTAACTAGATTTATACCTAACCCAAACCCTTTTCCTAACCTTAACCATTACTGATCTATAACTAACCCTAAGACTAACTAAAACTCTATTCACACCATACCTATAAACCTAACCCCTAACCCTAAAAAGGGGAGTCCCCCTCATGGGGACCAGGCTTCGGTCCCCACAAGAACCCTCGGACCCCAGAAAGATAGTAAAAGTCAGGAAACGGGTCCCCAGGAGGTCAGAAATACAAGCCCACACACACACACACACACACACACACACACACACACACGCACAAGCGTGTTTTGTTATCCTTATGGGGACCGTCCATTGACTTCCATTGATTTTAGTAAATGGATTTATACCTAACCCAAACCCTTTTCCTCACCTTAACCATTACTGATCTATAACTAACCCTAAGACTAACTAAAACTCTATTCACACCATACCTATAAACCTAACCCCTAACCCTAAAAAGGGGAGTCCCCCTCATGGGGACCAGGCTTCGGTCCCCACAAGAACCCTCGGACCCCAGAAAGATAGTAAAAGTCAGGAAACGGGTCCCCAGGAGGTCAGAAATACAAGCCCACACACACACACACACACACACACACACACACACACACACACACACACACACACACACACACACAAGTGTGTTTTGTTATCCTTATGGGGACCGTCCATTGACTTCCATTGATTTTAGTAACTAGATTTATACCTAACCCAAACCCTTTTCCTAACCTTAACCATTACTGATCTATAACTAACCCTAAGACTAACTAAAACTCTATTCACACCATACCTATAAACCTAACCCCTAACCCTAAAAAGGGGAGTCCCCCTCATGGGGACCAGGCTTCGGTCCCCACAAGAACCCTCGGACCCCAGAAAGATAGTAAAAGTCAGGAAACTGGTCCTCAGGAGGTCAGAAATACAAACCCACACACACACACACACACACACACACACACACACACACACACAAGTGTGTTTTGTTATCCTTATGGGGACCGTCCATTGACTTCCATTGATTTTAGTAACTAGATTTATACCTAACCCAAACCCTTTTCCTAACCTTAACCATTACTGATCTATAACTAACCCTAAGACTAACTAAAACTCTATTCACACCATACCTATAAACCTAACCCCTAACCCTAAAAAGGGGAGTCCCCCTCATGTGGACCAGGCTTCGGTCCCCACAAGAACCCTCGGACCCCAGAAAGATAGTAAAAGTCAGGAAACGGGTCCCCAGGAGGTCAGAAATACAAACCCCCACACACACACCCACACACACACACACACACACACACACACACACCCACAAGTTTGTTTTGTTATCCATATGGGGACCGTCCATTGACTTCCATTGATTTTAGCAACTAGATTTATACCTAACCCAAACCCTTTTACTAACCTTAACCATTACTGATCTATAACTAACCCTAAGACTAACTAAAACTCTATTCACACCATACCTATAAACCTAACCCCTAACCCTAAAAAGGGGAGTCCCCCTCATGGGGACCAGGCTTCGGTCCCCACAAGAACCCTCGGACCCCAGAAAGATAGTAAAAGTCAGGAAACGGGTCCCCAGGAGGTCAGAAATACAAACCCACACACACACACACACACACACACACACACACACACACAAGTGTGTTTTGTTATCCTTATGGGGACCGTCCATTGACTTCCATTGATTTTAGTAACTAGATTTATACCTAACCCAAACCCTTTTCCTAACCTCACCCATTACTGATCTATAACTAACCCTAAGACTAACTAAAACTCTATTCACACCATACCTATAAACCTAACCCCTAACCCTAAAAAGGGGAGTCCCCCTCATGGGGACCAGGCTTCGGTCCCCACAAGAACCCTCGGACCCCAGAAAGATAGTAAAAGTCAGGAAACGGGTCCTCAGGAGGTCAGAAATACAAGCCCACACACACACACACACACACACACACACACACACACACGCACACGCACACACAAGTGTGTTTTTTTATCCTTATGGGGACCGTCCATTGACTTCCATTGATTTTTGTATCTATATTTATACCTAACCCAAACCCTTTTCCTAACCTTAACCATTACTGATCTATAACTAACCCTAAGACTAACTAAAACTCTATTCACACCATACCTATAAACCTAACCCCTAACCCTAAAAAGGGGAGTCCCCCTCATGGGGACCAGGCTTCGGTCCCCACAAGAACCCTCGGACCCCAGAAAGATAGTAAAAGTCAGGAAACGGGTCCCCAGGAGGTCAGAAATACAAACCCACACACACACACACACACACACACACACACACACACACACACACACACACACACACACACACACACAAGTGTGTTTTGTTATCCTTATGGGGACCGTCCATTGACTTCCATTGATTTTAGTAACTAGATTTATACCTAACCCAAACCCTTTTCCTCACCTTAACCATTACTGATCTATAACTAACCCTAAGACTAACTAAAACTCTATTCACACCATACCTATAAACCTAACCCCTAACCCTAAAAAGGGGAGTCCCCCTCATGGGGACCAGGCTTCGGTCCCCACAAGAACCCTCGGACCCCAGAAAGATAGTAAAAGTCAGGAAACGGGTCCCCAGGAGGTCAGAAATACAAGCCCACACACACACACACACACACACACACACACACACACACGCGTGTTTTGTTATCCTTATGGGGACCGTCCATTGACTTCCATTGATTTTAGTAACTAGATTTATACCTAACCCAAACCCTTTTCCTAACCTTAACCATTACTGATCTATAACTAACCCTAAGACTAACTAAAACTCTATTCACACCATACCTATAAACCTAACCCTAAAAAGGGGAGTCCCCCTCATGGGGACCAGGCTTCGGTCCCCACAAGAACCCTCGGACCCCAGAAAGATAGTAAAAGTCAGGAAACGGGTCCCCAGGAGGTCAGAAATACAAGCCCACACACACACACACACACACACACACACACACACACACGCACAAGCGCACACACACACACACGCACAAGCGCACACACACACACACAGAGCATATGCACATGTGCGATTAATGCACATACAAGACATAAGCCCTCAGAGCAGAATCCCGGCTCAGTGTATCTGATGTGTGGGTGCACAGATCTCATGAATCTAGGCTACTGCACTGCAGCAAAGGCAAAGAGAAAAGATAAAGGAGCCCTTCAAATCTGTGAAAGCATAAAGAAAGAAGGTGAGTGGTGATTATCCACCATGCTCCAACTCTCCATGTCTTCCCTCCCTGCCTTTTATTGCTCTCTCTAAAGGCAGCAAGTGAATCAGTAAAAACTTCCATCACCCCCCCCCCCCCAAGCACAGCTCACTCTGTCACTAAGCTTTACTTCCTGTCTTGGAAGGTGCATGGACCAGATTGTGAAATTGCTCAACATAACATCTGGAAAATATGTGTATTGAAGTACAGTAGGCAATACACAACCCACCATTTTATTTATACTATTTATACATGAAAACATCTTCCAGTCATCCTCATCTCTTTCCTGCACTTAGTACAATTTTTTAAAAAGCCAATCTAATGTTGCTGTCTCATGGTTTCTTCAGAAGTTCACTCAAATGAAAACTAGCTATTCACCCTGTTGCTTATGTTTTGGGGGATTAAAAGGATTTCAGAAGTGCATGAATAAACTAAGACTTCATCACTAAATTAGAATATCTTTTTGTTGTGTAAACAGGTAAAGAAAGCTTTTAGATGAGGTCACACCAGGAGAAGTGTGACCTCTCCTTCCTGCTGACTCACCTCCTCGAAGCACCAGTAAGTTGACCTCACTGCCCACTGATAGGTCCTTTAGGATGTCCACCACCTGGGCGTGGCTCAGTGTTTGGACATTCTGCCTGTTGATTTCCTTGATGACGTCGCCTTTTAACAAGCCACAGCACCACTGGGCGTCCAGGATCATCTTTACCTTCTGTCCCAGAGGGCAGTCAGCAATGGCAAAGCCGAAACCTCCTGGGCCTTTCACCAAGGGTACACTTATCAGCTGTGGCTGTAACAAAGTGGGGTCTGGGCCCTCCTGGTTGGGTGTGTGAGGGAGGTGGTGGCATCCTCCATTAGTCATAGGTGGCACAGACGCAGTCTGGCGGGACAGAGCTCCTCCATCTGGTACCACAGTGTGGAGGTTCTGTGTTGTGAAGGCAGACAGGGAAGGAGACACATCCTTTGAAGCAGTGAAGCTTCCTGATGCTTCCTCACTACCACTGGAGTCTTCTGGCAGAGGGTAGCCCCGGCACAGGACCAAGTCAACATACTGGTTGACTGGGATGGACTGGAACATCTGGACCACATCAGCGTGAGTCTTCCCCAGCACACATGTCCCATTGATGTCCACAATGACATCACCTAAAGAAAGAACAAAAAGCTCTCATCTATGTGTAATGTTAGCAAATCCCATAGCTCAGAGTCTTCCACACATCATCAAGATGCACAAAGATGAAAATCAGTTAGGTTGAATAAGCAGAATATGTTTAAGTTTTCTGCTTTTTTAGGAGATTCCAATAGGGTAACAGAAAGGGAGCAAACACGAACATTTACTTTTTCCCTTCTACAATTCATGTCCTGTTAGTGTTGGAACATTAACACTCTTGACCTGGTTAAGACACAGTGCTGGACAGCTAGCTGAGCTGCTGACTGGAAAGCTGGCTCAGAATCCAGGAGGAGAATCCAAACCACCAATACAATCAATACTCTCTGCAAGCAAACACAGTTAAAGGAACTTAAGGCAGCTTTACAAAATCTGACTCAGTGCTGCCGCGACAGGCGCTGTGGCTAACTGCAGCCACCAGCCAAGCCGGCACGGGAGCGCGCACAGACACTTTACAGACTGTTCGTCTTCACAGCACTGCACCGGGGAGGCTAACATACTTCACGTCAGGTCTCTCCACTCTGTTATTTGATTTGATCTCATCATTTTCATACTGTATCAGGCTCTAAACACTGCCTATATTGTTTTCTCACCTGGTCACAAGGAAATGAGCCATGTCAGCATCCGTTTTCACTCCCAAATGCAGCTGAAGTTCCCTCCATGAACCGAACGCATATCCAATATTATGCGGGTGCCTGCCCGGCTTCGGTCATATTTTTTTTTAGACTCACGAGATGCCGCTGATAAAGTCTTTTTTTTCTTCGTGGTGCCACTTTTTTGGGGGGTGAGAGTGGATGCAGGTCGTTTGCTGGCTGCAGAAACATCCATAAGTATACCTTCAGTGTTTGAATCCAAGTCCACGGCGGCCATGTTCTTCCTGTTCAAGAGCTGTCAGCAACGCGCATGCAGCGTCAATTTACGTCACATCCCTACAACTGCGCGGGAAATTCGGACGTCGAACTGCAGCGCATTATGTAGCACACAGCGTTTCCAAGGCAACAGACATATATGCGGATGGCCTCGTTATTTTGGGTTTTTAATGCTTCATGACCCATTAGCATTGAATAAACTGGAAATGCATGTGTAGTTTTTCACAAATCTTGCCTTAAGTCCCTTTAAGGTTTCACTCCTGCAATGAACTTTGTATACCAAATTGGGGCTAAGACTCGACCCCTGTTTTTAAATGTTGTATCCAACAATGTGAGAAAAAACAAAAGGTGAGTGAAATAAATGCTCTCACAGAGCTCAAACATCCAAAGCAAAGGATGCAAGAGAAAAGTTGTTCCAGTCTGCTGCTCATTGTTAAAACCCAATGAAATTAATTACACTCATCTTCTGGTACAGTCAATTACCCTCCTTCTCAAGGGAAATGAGACAGTGAAAATAATTACTCTCTCTGTTCCACCTTCACATTGATTCTCAGCCACAATGCCTGGTTGGAAATCGATATTAGTGTTATATGTGAATTAAGTTAATCCTTAAGCTTATTAAACAATAGATATTCAAAATAATACAAACACCATACAGGTGTATAGTCAGTACCAATACAGTATATATATATATATGCATACCAATAGCCCTGATAAATTGTGTGAGCTACTGTTACACATTTCTGAAAAGCTACATCCAGTATAAGATGACTAGTATAGAGACCAATTAAAATGTTAATACTGTATATAAAAGCTCTTTTTTATTTATTCATAAGATTAAACATAAAGATCTAATTGTTTTCAGTAGACTGGACATTTGTTTCCTTCATGTATTGTTGATCAGTGTTTGGACGTTTTACGTGACCAAGCAATAAGATATTCAGAGGAAGTACTGATTCTCTGAGGTTTTTTCCTAAATGTGCTTGTTTGTGTGTTCTCATGTCTAAATATATGCATCAAGCAAACAGTGTGAACGTCTGATTATCTCTTTCCTGTTTACAGAGTCAACAGATAAAAACACTGTCTGTCCTGCTCGTTTTTGTATGACCTTGAATTATGACCTTTGTTTTCAGTTGTTTGGCCTGTACCTGGTAAACCCCTAGAGTCAAAACACTGGAAAACACACTTGTATGTATGGCTGAGAGGAAAACTACCTGGAGCAATCTTGCTGTCGTGTGCAGCAGGTCCATCAGGGAGGACGTTTTTGACCTGAAGGAACTCATCTGGGCGGTCTCCTCCGATGATGGTGAATCCAAAACCCTGTGGGCTTTTTTTAAGTGCTGTCTGCAGGATGGAACCCTGCAGCTGAGACGGATCTCGTGTGAAACCCAGTGCTCCTCTAGCAGGTTCCTCTGCTGTGGTAATACAGTGTAAAAAGGGGAAAAAAAGGTATTAAATATTGTACGGAATGCAAAACTGTGTAACTACTACAAGCTCCAGCATATATACACAATAGAACATCCTAAAGTTTGTTACTTAACAAACAAAAATGAAGGACTAAAAGATGATGAAACAGGAAATTAAAATTTTTTAAATGTCTTTGTTAAGTTCATTATCTTTGCAAAATATAAGTGAATTCAGTTACCATTCATGGTAAAGATTTTAGCTACACTAGTTTGTGGTCATTGTCCAATTTGTTCACATGTTTAAAAGTAAAGGATCTCTCACATAATGAACAATCCTTAAACCACAACAGAAGAAATATTAAAAAAATAAATAAAAAAACCAAACTGAAATTTATTCACCTCTCTTCGTAGCATGAAAAAACCTGATGTTCATTTCTGTTCAGTTCCACATCTTTCCCTTTATGTTAGATGAATTGGGCAGCATTAAATTGAATTGTGTATGATAACTGCTTTTCAGAGTTTCCCCAAATCCATGTGACACGATCAGTCATTTCACCAAGTTTTTATCAGACTCCCTTAATATTTTCACATTAATATCCCTTATAGATCTAGAAAGATCAACATACTTTGCAATTTTGCATTTTAGTTTTCTCTTTGACTTGCTCAGGGTGTAACTCTGCCACTCACGCGCATGTGTGTTTGGCTTGTGAGTCTGAGTTAAAGTAATGCTATTGAACCAATTGACTAGAGTTGCATTACACTTCCTTGATCAAAATAAACACAGAAACTGAGAAGCTTATCTGACTGATATGTTCTTTGTTTCTGGCACCAGTTTATAAATATCCGTCCATTTTTTTGGGGGTTGCAAGGAGCTGGTTTCTATCTCCAGCAGTCACTGGGCATGAGGCGGGGTTACACATGGACAGGTCGCCAATCCATCACAGGGCCACATATAGATAAACAACCACTCACACACACATCTAGGTCCAATTTAGAATTATCATTTAACCTATCATGCATAACCCTGCACAGGAATAAGACAGTACAAAAAATGTATCAAAGATTCTGTGACAGAGTACTTTACAAAATAATTAGATATCAGATAATTAATCTTTGTTTAGAAAAAATGAAGCCTGCTGCTTTTTTTTCCTGAGATCCTGTCGTTTTTATGTTCCCAAATTTTTTTCTGTTTTGCTTTGTCTGTCAGATTTTTAGCATGCTGCAAGCAAAAAGTTTAATATTTGCTCCTATATTTCAAACTACAAGGAAATGTAATCAAGACTAACAATACATTCTTTGGCATTTGTGATGGTTTTGAGAGAGAAAATATTAAATTAATCGAAATCAGATTTAAGTTTTTGTTGTATTTTGGAAAAAAAAATTGGAACTGCTTTTTGTTCACTTGATATAACAATCACAATATATGTTGCCGTTATTTCCAAGAAAAAAGAAGGGAGAATTTTTAAGAGGGAAATAGTCTGACAAGCCAGAAAATAAACAAGTAAAAATGAAAAAAATCCGCTGAGATCTCCAAATTACAGTACAAGCTTAAAGCAAATCCCACTCAAAACTTTAACACTCAGTTACAGCTAAAAGTCTATATTCCTTTCCTTCATCACTGCAGAAAACATTTTACAGTGGCTTTCCTTTCTGCTGCCAGTAGGATGCACAAGTGAGGCAACATCAGACAGAAAATGAATTCTATTAGAATATGTGGTAGAAAAAAGAGGAAGATTAATGGGACAGAAAAGAATTGAGAGAAATGCAGTTGGCACCGACCCTTCAGACCCTTCCCCTGTCAGATGGTGAGTTATACTCTTCATCCGTATTCGCTGGGATCTTTCTCTAGCAGTAACCACGCTGCTCAACGGTGGGACATCATTCTCATTAGGGTGAGTACAGATAGACGCCCTCTGTCACTCCTCTCCCTGCTTTCTGCTCCACTCTTATGGTGTCATGGAATTTTGATTTACAAAACTCAACTGAGATTAGCTATTGAATGTGACCCCTTCCAAAAAAAATCCCAAAACATCAAGTATGATTGAAATGAGATCACTGCTTTTGTGCTCCACAGGCAGGTGACTTATCATGATGAATGTCTGAACAAAAATCAAACACTTCAGATATGACTATGCGCAATGAATACGTTTCACACTGCTCAGTCATTCTCACACCAAGTCAAAAAATAAGCTGTCTGTGATTTTTCCTTTTAGCATAATTAATGATTCTCATTAAAGCAGCATCAACAGAAACTGGAGAGTGAGACAGGTTTAAGGCCACACACCAAAGCACATGGTACATGGTCCTGATTAAACCTCGGGCCACAAAGGAACAGTGTGCTTTCTCAGGGCGAAGTGATTATGTGAAACGTCTGACAAGATTGTCAGTGCTGTAATTATGTCCGAGCATAGTGGTGTGCTTTGCTCCTGTGCGCTGCGACATTGTCTGGTAGGTCAGACGAGTCAGTCCAGTCAAAAATGATGCTGAGGAGCCACCGTGTTCCCAATCCACACACTATTGGTCAAGACCACTAGTCATTAATTCTCATTAACAAGGGTGGGAAGGTGCAGACTGGGCACCAGGGAGCCAGAGGCAGTGGAACGCACAGCTAATATCATTCTCAGACTGCAGAGAGGCTCAGCTGTAGGAGGTGGGGTCTGCATGCAACAAAATGAGGCAGAGGGCTCTGTCTAAGGGGTGTCTGAAATACGCAGGCAAGTTAGAATACTAATGTGGCAATGCTTTGTGTATGAGAGCTGTAATAACTGACTCGTTTTACAGCATGGGGCTTCTATTTATCAGACCCAAGCACTTATTGACCAGAGTGACTGTATCAGTTGAGCAGACAAATTCATCGCACATGGTAAACGATGAGCAGTTGACCCAGAGAAGTGATTTATGATTGTAACTCTTTCAGCTGCATTCACCTCTCTATCCTTCCATTTCTTCCTCTAATCATTCCTCTTCTCCTTCCTCTGTTCAAATAGACAGGCTGCTGTGAACGATGGGGTAAAAAGCATTTTCAGAGACCCCAGAGCCGTTTCTATTGCCTATCAACTCATCAAAATGAATTCTGCCATCCTGCGACGTGAAGTTTCATTATTCAGATTGAACATCATAGCTTCAGAAGCTATGAGCAGTTTATCAGAAGCCTGTCAACTGTTAGAACATCTTCCAGACAGACATGTCAGCATAAAATGACAGGCGGATGATTAAAAGGGCTCCCTGTATTTTGATAATACATAAAGCATTATTATAAAAACGATAACTACTCAGCTAGAATAGATGTCTTTCTAATACACTCAGCTATGGTGTCATGATGCATTTTACTAGGAAACACAACCAGCTACATTGTTGACACTAGTCTTAAACACAACAGTGATCAGCCATAACATTCTGAACAGGGACAGCTGAGGTGAAAAACACTGTTGTCTGCCTGGGTGAAGCCAGTAAAGAAACATTCTGCTCTTTAAAGTTCTTGTCTTGTAAAAGGGATGTAAAAGTTCTTGTCTTGTAAAAGGGATGAGGATCAAGTGACAATATCTTAGACTACTTGACAAGGTTCAAACTTTCATGGTTAGAGAACCATGAAAGTTTGACTGAATAGCAGCTTTGGTGAGATAACCCTGGTCTGTGGGATAACCCTGTTCGTTCAGGTATTATCAAATGTGCTCCAAAGAAGAAAAATGCTGACTTGGCAACTGGGTCACTAATATGTATTAGGAGCTCATGCGCTTTACAAAATGGCTGCCCGTCTGCTCCTCAAAGGATGGGTCAAATGCAGAAAATAATTTCCCCAAAAAGGATTAATAAAGTAGCAATTATTATTATTAGTCCCCAGAACCAGAACCAGCCTTGAATTATTTTCAAATGGATACTACTGTAGATACGTTTCTGGTGTGTTTGATTCCATTTTATAAAAACGATAGCCACAGATCAAATAGAGAATTAATTTGGCTGAATGTCTGTCTTTTGTTCACAGAAAAAAAATCAATGTGTTTATCTGAGTAAAATAAAAAGTGAAATAAAGGTTTCAGTCAACTTAAGTGTCTAGTGTATTGCCTGTGTATAATAATGAGGTGGAAGAAACGCTTCGCAGGTCAGCTGGGAGCTCTGCGATAAAACTCGCCCCGGTGAGCTAGTGTGCTGAATTTCATTGGCTATTGATGTGGATGGGACTATGCAGCACCTGATATACGTATGTATGCTATGTGCAGCACCCACTGGCAGGATCGGAAATCGGCGCCTCTGGGTGAGAGTACAGTCCCTTGGTCTCTTGTGGTGCTCCTGTGCTGCTGATCACCTGGTCAGGCACACAATCCCTCAAGCTCACAAACTGCGGTCTGTTTGTGAGAAAGTCCTTAATCCAGGTGATTGAAGAGGTATCCAGCTGCGTCTTCTGGAGTTTTTTTACACATCAGTATTAAATGTACTGGAGAAATCAAAGAACATGATCCTCACAGTGCTGCCTGATTTGTTCAGATGACAGTGGGTTTGTTGAAGCAGGTGTAAGATGGCGTCTTCCACTCCAACCTCCTGATGATAAGCAAAATGCAGTGGGTCTTGAAAGGTGCTTATTTGCTTATTTAGGTGGACAAACATGAGTCTCTTCAAAACCACTCCCACCACCTCCACTTACTTCCCCATGATAGAAATTATGTTTCCATCACATCTCTCAAAGGTACAGTATATAAGAATTAGACCATGCCGTCAAATCCGAGTCCCGCAGTTCATGTAGAAAAAAAAAAAAAAAAAAGCGTCTGCTCACCCCCACTCACCCCCTCCCTGATTTTTCTGCAGGGTTGCCAGTTTTAATGTTGATCCTCATTTACTTTCTCTTGTATTTGTTAAATTTTTGGGAATGCCTGAAGGCCTATTTGTTCAGCGTTGAGTTTTCCCTAAGTGCGTTTGAACGCCCCATCACGTGCAGCTCGGCTGCTTAGTTGGAAGGATGTGGTGGTTTCTTACATTTTGCTGCTGGTCGTTGTGGAATTACAGCTGCTTGTGTTGAAGACCTGCAGCCTTGCAGACTCACATGTGATTCGTTATGGAACCAGGAAGTCTGGACGTGTAGATAATGATTCAGGTCCGGACCAGAGTTTTTAAAGCGACAGAAACTAGTGACCACCCAGCCAGCAGAGATCAAGATCTGTTACAATGTGACTTTATTTTCAACATCCGTGGGACATTAGACTGTTGTGTGATTATTTCATTAGAAAATTCGACCATATTGTACCTTTAAAATCAACAATCATTTCCTTTGTCTTGTTCACAGTCGACTTCAGATGATTATCCCCACTCCATGCCACAAAGCGGCAATTGGTAGCAATTTGCTAATTCACAACTAGATACCACAAAACGATGGTCTTTAAATTTGGCCAGTTTGTAATCTGTGTGTATCCATGTCTGCTGTGGATATTGATGCAGTAGCATGTTGTCATCAGGCAACCCCTAATTAAAAATAAACTGTTTACAAATAGGTGCTGCAGATGGTGGCACTGTTGCCTTGCAATGAGAAGGCCCTGGATTTGAAACTATGCTGGGACTGTGGGACATTTCTGTATGGACTTTGCATGTTCTCCTCATGCATGCGTGGGTTTGCTCCGGGACTCTGGCTTCCTTCCACAAACCAAAAATATGTATGAGGTTAATTAGCAAATGTAAATTGTCCCTAGATGTGTATGTGAATAGTTGTTTGTCTCTGCGTAGCCCTGTGATGGACTGACAACCAGGTGTAACCCTGCATGATGTTCAATGACTGCTGGTGACAAACACCAGCTCCTTGTGACCCCAAACATGAACAAATGAGTAAAAAAAAAATGGATGGATGGACATTTATAAACTGGCACCAAAAAAAAAAAAAACATCAGCCTGAGGAGTTTATTAGTTTAGTTGTTTTCAAGTAGGAAGTGTAATGTAACTCTAGTCAATCGTTTCAATCACACAAACCAACCCACAAATAATACTGCTGTCAGGAAGGTTATAAAACACATTTCTATAAATAAAAAATATACAGGTAAGTCTTTCTCTTTAAAAGACAAGTCAAACCAAACACTGCAGATGTATAGGGACCCAATGTGGATAACCTGTTTGCTCCTGAGAAGCTTAGGTGTGCTGTTACCTGACGGTGCAGCTGCAAGTGGCTGTGCTGCAGTGGGCGTGTCCTCACTCAGCTTTTTCTTAGCTTCTATCACTGGATTGTCAAACTGGGTCTTCTGGTTGATGTGGCTGTGGAGCAGTGAACACAACAGGTAAGAAATGAAAATAAGACAGATGCTGATTAATGATTTTCTCATTTGAATTATTTTCACTGAATCATTCAAACACTTTGGAACTTCCTAAATCTGTTTTCGAGTCTGGATTTTATTCATGTCTATGGCCCATTTAGTCTGAACATGTTCACACTAAGTACACTAAGGGTCAAAAGATTAGACACACCTTATTTATTGTTTTTCTTTATTTTTACTATTTTCTACATTGTAAATACACACAGAAGACTTAAAGGTGCAAATTGTAAGAATTTTACAGTGAAATAATTACACAACAATCTAATGTCCCACTGATGTTGAAAGTAAAGTTACACTGTAACAGATTTAGATCTCAGCCTCCTGGGTGGCCGCCAGTTGTTGTCATTTTAAAAATGTTGGTCCAGAACGGAATCATTGTTTACAATAACTATTCCGCGTCCAGACTTCCTGGTTTCATAGCGAATCACATGTGAGCCTGCAAGGTTGCCAAGTCTTCAACACAAGCAGCTGTAATTCCACAACTACCAGCAACAAAAAGTAGTTGCGCTGTGGAAGGAATGGAAGCTAGTAAAATAAGCAACCCTGAGGTAATTTGTAGTGAACCTAAGAAACAACAGCATCCTTCCCAAAAACTGAACAAATACAAGAGAAACTATGAAATGGGTTTGACTCGAGCGTGGCTGTGGAGAAGAGTTCTTTCCATGGATCAAAATTCAACACAATGAGTCAGAACATCTATGTTTGGTCCTCATGAACTATTTTATTTCTGCATGAGTGATTTCATTATTCTCTGGGTCAGTGTTTCAGCATTTTATCAACAAAAACACAAGTTCACAAATGCTTTTCAATGTCCATGAGATATAAACAAAGAGCTACATTCCTGCATTTCATCTCTTCTGCTTTTAAAATTCAGACTTGCCTGAATCCTAAAAAGAATTTCACACTTGCCAAACAACACTTGATTGATTCATCAAAGTTATCATTGTTTCTATTTTTTTTTAATCTGAGCCTGTTAGATACACTTTAAACTAACAATAAAAAGGTTTGCAAAAAACATTTCTGTAAAAAAAGACAAGAACAACTTCAACTAGAAAAGCACTCAGAGAGCGCAGACCTCCGCCAAGTGGACATATTGTAGAAAGTACTATGTCAGTGTCCTTAAAAAAAAATCCTGGATCCAGACGGTAATCTGGATCACCCCCAAAATCTAATCAACTGTTCCTTGGGTCATTTCTGACCTTTCCTGAAATTTTCAATAAAATCCATCCATTAGGTTTTGAGTTATCCTGCTAACAGACAGACAGACCCTGATGAAAACATTACGTCTTTGGCAGAAATAATAAACATTCATTTTTTAGGCTTTTGGAATGATTTTTACATAAAAACAATTTTATTGAATT
Organism: Pachypanchax playfairii; assembly: GCA_006937955.1. Lineage (NCBI taxonomy): Eukaryota > Metazoa > Chordata > Actinopteri > Cyprinodontiformes > Aplocheilidae > Pachypanchax > Pachypanchax playfairii. The sequence goes on along the minus strand of SSNP01000032.1, from coordinate 1,424,788 downwards.
GTCCTGATTTAATAGTTATTGCCCAAATTTTCAAAGTAACCTGAAGGCACTTAAACCATGGAGACAAGCTCTACATATTCAATTTAAGCAGCACTTGTGTGTGTGCTTTTATAATTCTCATATATGTAAAAGCTAATATTGTGGAATTCTTCTTTTTATTTCCCCTATAAGCAGTTATCAGCTCTTTGAGCCTTTATGTTTGTCTCATTTTTCCATCCTCTCAACCCGTTCTGTTAAGGAAGATGACAGCCCCTGATTCTGGTTCTCAAGTCTTATTCCCATTAAAGTTAAGTTCTTTTAACAGAGAATTGAAAAATCAAAATAATTTTGTAATTTGCCTTTTACTACAAGCTCAGCTTTTTCCAAAACTTTGGTTCCCAAATATGCAGTTGTTCTGACATGTTAACACAAAAGTAAATTAAAAAATAATTGAAGATTCATTGTCACACCTGTGTGTTGACACATTTTCACTTACCCAAAGCAACATGCCCTCATGGTGGTAAAAGGGAGAGATAGTTCATATGCATAATGAGTGTTAACAGGCATAAATCCTGGTCATGACAGCACCTTGGCGAGATTAAAAACACTGACACTGCACAGTGAATCAGCCACATGCTGAGACACTGATGGTAAACACAGTGTGTGGTTCAACACAAAGCACTCTTGCTTGTTAGTATGACTCATGAACAGAGATGCCCACCCCATTAAGTCTGAGGAGATAAACCTTTTCCCCTTACATTTAATTTCTCCCTCCCATCTTTTCTCACTCCCTGATGCCACACCTCACGGAAATAATCGGACTGTGTGTGCGTCTGAATGACAACCCCTCCCCCTCCCTTTCCACAGAAACTGGTCTAAAATGACACATTGTTTTCTTGTTTACACTGTCAGTCAGAATGGAATCTCCCTGTTTTCCTCTTTGGGACCCACAAGCCTTCATTGTCTTTTGCCTTCACTGTATCCTCTAATTCAGAATACAAAGACAAAGCTCTTACCCAATACTAATTGCTCTCAATAAGCCTGTGGGAAAGTGCTGTTTGGATACCAGCATAGAATAACATTACCTATATAAAACACCATATTGAAAGTTTAATACATCTAATAGTTTGGAATTCAGTGATTTGGCTTTAAGCTGTTGATAGATGGGTCTATTTTCATTAACCTGGACACGAAGGCACAGCTGTAGAGGAGCCACACTGGTGCATTTTTATTTTTCATGGAAACTAAATAGGAGCATAGTGTTAGTTATTTCTACATCACAGTTGCAGCTATCTGGGTATCTCCAGGAACAGGAAAGAGTTACTCACTCTACGTAGTAGGTGCCAAACTGTGGATCCTCAATCTTCTCCCAGCCATAGGGTAGCTCTAATGGGGGGAGAACAGACAAGAAAAAGTCAAACATGAATTATAATATTGCTTATTGGTTATGTGCTACATAAACAACTGGATGCATTGAATTTGGTGTAATGTTGAAGTTGGCTTCAGCCCCAGTTTTTATTTGGATTTATGTGCTTAGGACTTTCTGCTGCATCTTTTAAACAGTACCACAAGATTTTCTTTTTTTGCTTACTTTCTTCTTCTGCAGTTGGGATATTTAACACAAAACATCTGTAATTTTAGAATACCCATAATGCTTCAGCTTACTGTGGTTTACAACCTGCTGCATTAATTAAGATTTTTAAACAGTAACTTAAATGGTTTTAATTGACGTTAGTGTCCTCAATTTTTTTTTTTTCCAGTGTAGCTTTAAAAAGAAAATTCTCTCTGTTTCTCTTCAGTAGTTTTGTGTGTGAGAACCATCTGGAATTTTTACCACCATGCAACACAACACATGGAACACTGAGGAGATCTTTACGCAAGACAGAGCTGGAGAAAATTACTTTTAGAGGGATGCTGCTCGAATGAGCTCTCTGTGATTTGCTGAAGCTGTTGGTGGGAGTCAGGCAGACTGGAGTTTTGTGCAATGTCACTAACACAGATGCAACCAGAACCACTCAGCTGTTCTGTCTCCCACCTCTAGACCAGCATCTCCCTCCCCATTAGAGAGGAGGGAATCCCACACAGGCTGTTTTGTGTGTTAGAAAGTTCAGTAAAGTGGAGTTTGGAGGAAAAATACTTGATGTGTGACGATATATTCTTACCTCCTTCCACACACTTTTCAGGTGGCTTGGCTTTCCTGGCAAGACGGGGATCCATCCAGGTGGTGGTCTTGGTGTTGTGACTACAAAAATAAAGAAAAGACAAGGATTCAGTTAAAGTGTGACCAACCATGTAGATGTGACGTTCAGTATTCAGATCAGAAACTAACAACGCTTGCTGAAAACAGGAATGTGAAAAATGCTCAATAATTCACTAAAAAAATACATTGTTAAATACGCTTTTGAAAATATTTGCACAACACTAACAATATCTGGCAACAAGAAAAGAAAGAAAAGACAGTATTGAAGAAGTAGGAGCACCACTGAAAAGACAGGGCAGTTTCAGAGATCATAAAGAGGCGAACCGAGAGAGCAGGTCAAGGGTGGTGAGCTCCATTTAGCCTGCTGTTTTTCTGCCTGGCAGAATGAGCTATTGATTTAACAGCAAACAACAGCACCTGGCTCTCTCAGCTGTTTAGGATTGACTGCTTGCCACACTAACGGTCCTGTTAAACAATGCCTGCCTGCTGCTTCTTTTGCCAGCAAACAAAATCTCACATCAAACACGGTGGAAATAAAAGGAAAAAAATAATAATCAAGAAAAATATAGCTGCCACTGCAGAGAACACAAGTAACCTCCTCGTGTAGCTCCTAAATTTGTTAGAGGGCAGAGGAATGCTCCGAATGGAGAGCAGAAACGAAACATTGGCAGGACTTTCAACGAAAGAAGAAAAAGACATGGAAGAATAAACAGGCCAGGATAAACCGGTAGAGCAGGAAGTGGGGTTAGCAAAATGCTAGTGTGATATAGGTAAGCTGAAACCAAAACAAAGCAGGTGCATTACAGCAGAAAGGGTACTTACTCTATGAAGTAAACCATGCCAGTCTCTGTGTAGGCCATCTCCCAATTTTTAGGTAGGGGCTCCTGGCTTTCATCTAGTGTGTTCCAGACATGCTGGTCCATGGTCCCTGCCGACTGGTTGTAGCTGGGCACCGTCTTCCTCCAGTCAGCTTTGTCCTTGTGATCTGTGGACCGACATGAAGACAGGGACACAGGCATGGAGACAGTGATGGGAATAGGATGGGAGCAGGAGTGTGGGAGATGATAGAAGGAAAAAGAGACAGGAGGTGAGATTGTGGCACCATCAGAGCTCCTCTGGGCTCTTTGCATTTTCCCCCGTTTGTGCTGCTGCTGTTCAGGCTGCTTTCCTCTCTGTACACTGTGTGGCCGGTTACATCAACAGGAGTTATAGGGGTTGAGAGAGAGAGAGAGTGAAAGAGAGAGAGAGACACAGAAGTACACGGAAGTGATAGAAAGTGCCACATTTGCCATAGGATTTGCATGTCAGCAATGACAGCATTTCCTTCAAGGCAAGGACAGGTAATGTTTAGCTCAGTCAGGAGCACAACATCATCTGTTAGTATCACACTGTTTCTTTGTGCATATATGGGCATGTGCATTTGTCTAATCTCGATGTGTTTGTAAGAAAGACTATATGCATCAGGAGCCTATCTCAGGTTTCCATTGGACTCTGGATGATCTACTGTAGCTGCATCCCAGCATTGTATGCACACTCTGTTTAGCTTGGTTAAGCAAATGGCAAAGACAGAAAGTCTTTGTGCCAAAACTGGGAGCTTTTTTCTCAGTAGGACTATGGAGGTCTGGAATAATGATATAAAGAAAACAACAACAACAAAAAACAAACTGAATGCAAACACATGCTCCATGTTAGAGCAGGTTTAAGCCCTGGTGGTCAAACACAAAGAGGGTGGTTGAAAGGAGCATAATCTGAAATGGATGCAGAAGAAAAATGGAACCCACAATAATGAAGCGGCTATTACCAAAGTGCCTTCAAGGCAGAACACTACTGCATGTCTGCTGCTACTGCTTTTTGTGTACACACTAATAATTTTACAAATCCATACCGCCCATCTAATAAGCTGTCAATGTGATGCATCTTGTAGAATTGAAATTAAAATTATTTTACATCTGTATACTTTTTCTTTTCTGCAATGCCATCAAGAGATAGTGTGTCCCAAATTAAGTCAATTCGGAAAGAAAACAGGAGTTAAAGGACAATGCCTGTTTTGAACGATAGTATTTTGTAATTTATATTCAATCATCAACTTGATAAAATAATTAATTTGGTATTGCTCCAGTGGTTCACAGGATTAGCAGTAACCAGTCCAGGTTGTGACCAAGTCTGGTCAGAGGCCCATCATTCAACCAGCACCAGCAAATTTCAAAGAACTCTTCACATGTTTACACAAGATCTGTTTTCATTTATATAATGACACAGCACTTTATAGTTGTTCTACTTATTTGTTGTGAGGACATGCCTTGGGGGGACATGTCAGGCTTTGGTTACATCTTCTCCTAAAGGTCCTATATCATGCAAAATCACCTTTTGGAGCTTATGAACATGTTGTGATGCTATTTCCTAATAAAAAACCCAGAGTGGTTTTTGTGTTAATTCACACATTTATCAGTAATCCTCCTGAATCATGCGCTCTGAGCAGCTGCTCCACTCTCTCCTGGAAAAGTACTGACTGTAATATAGTGATGTAATAATGTTACATCAGGACCTGCCCGGTGTGTCTGTGCTACTAAGTACCACAGTTTTAGTATTTCACTTTCTAAAATTGTCCCAGGGAAAATGTGCATTTGGCTGCGAGAGTTACAGGAATTTATTCACCATTTTACTCCGGCAGCTCGAGGGGCAGCCCTCACGGGGGGGGGGGGGGCATTGGGAGAGAGATGGGATTTTAGGTAAACCAAGTGCTTTACTTCCTGGTTGGAGAATAACTCGAGAATATAAGTTACATTTTAGGACAAATGAAGACTATATAACACCAAAGGTAAGAGTTTATCATTTATGTGCCTATGACAGACATTGAAAACTGTAAAATAGCATAAAACTTTTACCAGGGAAATGATTTGGACTTTCAACTAATTAAACAACGTAGACCTGATCATGTTTGAAGAGTAAAATTATATTGATCAACAATGAAAAAAGTTTTATTGATTTATGTTAAAAAACTATAGTCATGCTGGGAAGGAAATATACTGTGTAAGAAGTTAACAAAGAGTGTGAAAGCTGTAAAAATAAAAGACAGTAGAGTGCCTCACCTCCTACACCATTGACTATGGGAGGTCTCTCTTCTTCATCCTCTTCCTCTGGAGCTGTGCTGTCTGTTCTATCCATCTTACTGACTGAGGTTGTGCGTTTTCGCTGGACCTCTGTGTCAAAGTCTTCATCAAACAGAACCTGGTCTACCAAGTCTGGCTGTACTGGGCTGGGTTCTGCAGGGGGCTTAGGGGTTCCATAGTAATTACCTGGGAAGAAGCAATAGAGGCAGAGACAATTCAATTCAATTCAACAACACAGAATGATCAAGTTCAATTCATATCAATCCCCCAGATTCAAAGTTAGAGTTGTGAAAACATTTGATGGAACTAACTGAAAATATTTCATTTGTAAACAATTTCATGAAGTCATCCCTACTGAGAGTTACAGGCATGGTTCTACAGAAGTCAGCTTTTTTTATTAGTCTAGCCAGTACTAAAAAGAAACCTGGGATTGTTCTTGTTCACTACTGTTTCTTAATACTCAGTTCTGTAATTTCAGTAACTTTGTGAAGGGCTCTCTTGCACATAAGTAGGTTATCACACCAAGTTAAATAAAATTCCTTCACCTTAGTGGATGATCTATTCTGATTAGAGCCACCTGGTGCCCTCAGTTGCTGCTGTTCTTGTATCCCATCTGCTCTGAATCTGTAATCAATTCACCTGTTGTCACTTATTCACCACCTCTCATATCATTTGAACTTCTTGTTTTCCACTGGTCAGAGTCAGATCCTCATGTTAATCTTGATCACTCCACTTTATGTTGTAGTAAGTTATTTTCCTTTGTTTTCAGACCAGTTTGATAAATAAATATTAAAATTAAGATCCAGAACCTGCTTCCTGCTCACCTGCCTTGGTGTGCCACCAGCCACATTATTTATTGACAACTTAGAATTGAGTCAATGTGCAATGAAAGGCTTTGTTGACCATGTTAGTTTCAAAATTAACACCTTAAATTTTGATCATGCATGAAGTTTCAAGTTTGTTTTGCTGATTTAAAAAAAATGATATTATAAAATGTACAGTGGTGGTCAAAAGTGTGCATAAATACATCATTAAAATGAATGTCATATTAATTTTGAGCTTTCAATAATTTATTTATTTAAACCATTATCTTTTCAATATGAAATTTGCATGCAACATACTTATTCAATTATTTTAAAACAAAAATTGGGTACATATAATTTAATTTTTTGCAGATTTGTTTCTCTTCCACAACAGGTCAAGATTAAATAGGTTTAGACGTGTATATGCATTGGAAATCTTCCAGTAACTGGTGTTAAAGATCCGAGAATGTCTTAACTTGACAAGACCTAGGCTTATAAACATTTTTAGTTATCGTGGTTTACTTCAGCAGTTTCTCTTTGCTAGCATAAAATGGACTGGAATCTAATAGACAGTCAGATACAAAACTCTACTTTTCTGATAAAAGATGAGGAACTAGTTTTCTATACAGTGCAATACATGTAGATCAGTTTCACAGCATACTGAAGCCACTGAATGTTTGCAAGGAGTTTAGTTCCTAGCAACAATTTATATCTGTCAGAGGTGAACTTGTAAGAAAATGAGGCCACATTGTTTGAAGTCCAAGCTCTCATATTCTGAAACGGTCTTCTGGTTAAGGGAAGGTGCAATTGAGTTTTTTCCCCCACTAAATGTTAGTTATTTGTGTTTAATCAGGGCCACTCTTCGTCTTTCCCGTTTAGCTGTTCTCTGAAAAAAATCTATCGCTGGGCATGAAAAGGTATCCCAAAACTAAGTGTTTTTGTCCCATTTAATTTTTTGCTCTTTCGGAGTGCTCAGGGTACTCTAACTACATTTATGCTAATGTTGGCTCCCAGGCACTTGATTGCCCCTTTAAGTCCATCAGCTTGCTTTGCTGTCATGTTGGCGCCTCAGGCAGTAAACAGCGCTTCTCCACAGAACAAGGCTTTGTCCTTTCCCCTAACTACAGGAGCAGGATGACCCACTTTACCACTCACCACCTTCTTCCCCAGAGCAGGAGAATAAGACACGAAAGAAAACGAAAAAGTTCATCAGGTGAAAATAGATTTAGGGAGGTGTTACAAAATATTGATGCACTATTTGTAGTGTCTATCTGGAAACCTGTAACAATTAAGTATTTGTGTAAGGGTCTGAGTGAGGATGAGACTCAGCTGTGTCTGAGAAGCTGAGCACTGTATTGTAACAACTAGATGGCACATTAGGGAGTGGGCAGATACTGTGCCAAAGAGGTCTACCGGGAATGAAATAGAACACAGGAAGGGACACGTTCTTACAGACAGAAACTCTGTCAAACTGGAAGGAAGATTTCATACGTTAAAAAACAATTTTTATTTCTGAATTTCTCTTACTAAAGTAAACAAGCAAAATAATATCTGGATTTTGTCATGACATATCAATTTCCATTAAGACCAGCTGAATAATTAATCGACAAAAAAGTCCAGTTTATTTGAATGTTGTAACACTGATTAATGTAATCACGTTTAACCATGTGTTAATTTAAAATTGATTATATCAGAATTATGAAATCCCTTACCAGGTTTGTAATTATTAGGAAGCCTAATGATGGAATGTAAATGAGGGAGTTAAATGTGAGCTCTAATCTTCTCAGTTGACTCCACAGCTTCAGAGGCTCTCACATAGCAGGTACACAGAGCCTGTGTAAGTGCCCATTAGCAAGAAGCTGAGAGACGGAGGCCTCAATAAGGAAGTGCAGTGAGATGCATCGTGCTATAATTATACTGTACTAATGAGCTGCAATTTGAAAAGCAGTCATTGTTGAGGATTTATAACTTCATATAGCACAGATGCTAAACTATACCATCAGGAAACAAATGGGCTCAAAAGGTTTACACAAAGTTTGAAACAGCCAGAATGTGTTGCTGGAGGAAGTTGGCTAACCCTCATTATCTTCACTTCAATTTATAATGTGACAGAATGTATTTGGATCTAGAAACTTTGTTTCATAATGTGTCCTGTTAATGATTTAATCATTAAAACATGAGAATAGAAAATTGGAAACAAAATATATAGATGCAAATGACAAAATAACTAAATAAACGGATAAATAATGGATAAAACAAAAGATTATAAAAATTATAAACAGAAACAGAAATTTTTCTGAATTACATTAAAAAAAAAGAATATTTTAATTCCAATACTAAGTTATTGTAGGCATGCATGGTCTGATATAGATGGACAACAAATTATGATTAATAATTTGATTAATTTTTGCCACATATACTACCAGTGAAAAGTTTAGACTTTCTACATTGTAAATACACACTTAAGACACCAAATACAGTACAGACCAAACGTTTGGACACACCTTCTCATTCTCTTTGAATGAGAAGATGTTATAGCAACCACTCTTTGCTTTGTTGACAGCATTGCAAACCCTTGACCTTCTCTCAGTGAGCTTCATAATGTCCATCCATTCATCCATTTTCTGAACCTGCTTTTTCCTGTTCAAGGTCGCAGGAAGCTGGTGCCTATCTCCAGTGGTCATTGGGCAAGAGGCGGGGACACCCTGGACAGGTTGCCAGTTCATTGCAGGGCTACACACAGACAAACAACCACTCACACACACTCACACCTAGGGACAATTTAGAGTCACCAATTAACCTCTTGCATGTTTTTGGACTGTGGGAGGAAACCGGAGTCCCCGGAGAAAACCCACACATGCTCGGGGAGAACATGCAAACTCCGTGCAGAAAGGCCCCAGCCCGGATTCGGACCCAGAACCTTCTCGCTGCAAGGCAAGAGCTCTACCAACTGTGCAGTCTCCTTCATAATGTCATCACTTGAAATAGTTTTCACTTCACACTTGGGCCTGGTCAGGGTTCATTTGCATAATTTTCTAGCCTTATTAATGAGGTTGGGACCATCATTTGCCTCGTGCAGACGTCAGGTTTGTTCACAAATGACAATTTTTTTCTTTCCGAACCAAATATATTTGATTGGATGAGAAGCAAATGTTACTTCAAGTCAATGTATTAAAAATGTTGACCTTGGAGAATGACTCATGATGAGACATCAATCTGTTGTAAAAATGTTTATTAATCCACATGGGGCCACATGGTAATCTAAAAGATAAATAAATCATGAAGCATTATTATCATCCAGCATTATTACCCTAACTTTCAAAAACTACATTTAGAAGGGAGATTAAAAAGCTCTGAGCTCTGAACTTTTTCTACAATTAACTGCCCTACTGTAAGCAATAACCCATTTTCTTCAATCCTTTTTTTAATGTGGTGGATTTTGTGTTTGGATAACACACAGTTATATTTGTGGAGCCATAAATCTGCTACTGCCTGCCTTGAATTCTAAAAATCAACAATGGCCACTGAAAACCCCTGATTGGTCAACCTTTAGTATAAGAGACATTTAGATTTCCACAACTTGTTCTTCCTTTAATAACAGCCAACAGTTCACTGTAAAATAATGCCTCTTTTGAGAAGTGACTGGATTTCAAAATATCTGCAAAAGTAGGTTTGTACTGTCGTGTGTGGGGTTTGGAAAAATTTTAACTAGGCTCTGCCAGATCTATGTGTAGCCGCACTGTCCAGTTGGTGCTACACAATGAGCTGGAACTGCTCCATCTGAAAGTGTATGAAAAAGGGACGGACATCCGGATACATGTTCTCCTCCCAATATTTTGTGTCTTCTGACAGAAACGCCCATATTGCATATTAATCAAGGGCAAAAGCGCTAAAAGGATTCTGAGCATCTAGCAGCAGGTTTAACAGGTGCAGTTTTACCTGCGTGCCGTTAAATCACCTGCTGCTTGTTTATGCTGCTCAGAGGTTTGCGCCCATTTTAACAACCGCAATCAGACCATTAGTGTTTAGAATCGAGAAAGTGGCATTTTGCTTCCAAACCTGCATACAGCTTAACTGTCTGCCTGTTTTTTGGATACCTGAGATTTTGACCATGGAGGATGCCCAACCTCGCCTCAGTCTTCCCCTCGTTGGATTTGTACGCCGATATTGGATTACCCAGCAGCAAACCATTTTTGGACAATCACCCTGCTTCTGTCTGTTCCTGTGTCCCTGCCTGGCTGTAAGTGCCGTTATTCACTCAATGACTGTTACCCTCTTTTGGCTTGGATTTCCTATCCCCAGATCTGATTCATCATCATACTATTGCAATAAACTTTGTTCAAAACTTCCTTCTGGCCTTGAGTCAAATGTATTTGAACTCAGCCTCATTAACAAAACATAACAGAAAGCACTACAACCCAATCATGCCCAATGTCATTATTCAAACCATTTGGGAATGTCAGGTAGTGTTAAAGTGACTTCCTCAAATCTCCTCTTTACTGACCCACTGGGATAAAAGGATTGATCAGTTTGTAAAAACAAAAATAAAAGATGAAAATACATACAAATGTGAGCCACCATGCCTGATAAAAATACACACGTGTTGATATGGGTGCTGACTCACCCACTGAACATGTTACATTCTGGCATAAATGCGACAACAAGTGACAAATAGAAGCTAAAATTAAAAGAGTTGCTGTGTTATCTAGGAAAGAGTTATTTACCTACAAGCTGTTCTCTAATGACAGATCACATTTTTGTCCAAGAAGTTCCAGTATTTGCTGCAGGCCGCCCACATTTCAGCAGCATGGGAATATAAACCTACAAGTTCATGAAATGTAGACTTATTTTAGGATAAATACTGTTAGTGGTGTTAAACATTCTCATTTCAGAGGAGAGATTTGCTGTTAATACAGTAAACTGTGGGTGAAAATAATTTTAATTTTGCCTACAACAACAATGTAAAGTCATCAGCAGCTTACGTAAATCCAGTTTTTCTTTTCTTTTGGTAACATTAGAAGTGGCCGTTTAACTGAAGGTAAAAGCAGTTGGGAGAATTGTGCTTTGTTGACTGATTAGGACCATATGAATAATCTTTTTTTCTAAATTCCATTTTATTTTTGCCAAAATTCAGGTTGTTTTTTTTCAATTTGCAATGTTTATGAATTCCCTGTTTTACACTCTAATCATATTTTTTGCACAATAAGTGTCTATTTAAGGCAGCAACTCCAACTCCAGTCCTCAGAACTCACTGACTACGTTTACATGCAGCCAATATTTGGGTTATGATCGGGTTAAGGTCAGTATTCAGGTTTCTGAAATGTTCAGAAAAACCCCTTTACATGCATAAGTAGAGAGAGTTACCCCTGTATACATGAGACTTGTAATAACCAGATTTAAACGTGGATGTTGGGGTAGCGTCATGACGTACAGACTACTTCAAGACGCAATATGTATCCAAAAACAACAACAGCATTTACACGACTAAATATTTGGGTTAGAAAAGGGTTACCCCAGGGGTAAAATCTGGGTTTTTAAAAACCCGGTTATGAGCATATTCGGGTTATTGCCGGTGTTTACATGGCCATGCGGAACCGGGTTATTGTGAATATTCGGGTTTTAAAAGGGTTATTGGCTGGTTATCGGCATAACCCCATCAAAACGTATGTTCTGCGCATGCTCTGTTTGCAAGGAATCTTGGTCATACAGGAAAAAGAATAGGAAATGACGCATATTGCGTCTTGAAGTAGTCCGTACGTCATGATGCTACCCCAACATCCGCGTTTAAATCGGGTTATTACAGTTTCATGTATACAGGGGTAACTCTCTCTACTTATGCATGTAAACGGGTTATTCTGAACATTTCAGAAACCCGAATACTGACCTTAACCCGATCATAACCCAAATATTGGCTGTATGTAAACGTAGTCACTGTTTTACAAGCTTTAAATGTTTCCCTGCTTGAAGACTCCTGATTCACATGTTTGTAGTTTCAAAGAAATCTGTTAATTAGACATCAATTGAAATAAGGTGTGTTGAGGCAAGGAAACATTTAAAACATGCAGGACAGTGAGTCCTGAGGACTGAAGTTAGGAAATGCTCATTTAAGGAGTGGATGGAAAAAATGTAATAGCATTTATTTCCCACTCCTAACTGGTCTGCATGTCAAAGACTTCCTGTGCTGTCTATTGACAAAAGTTAGAGAAAATTTGTTTCTAAAAATCATCCTCCAGAGTTGAATTTCCCATTTTTTGAGGTCTTCAGTATTTCAGTGGACCCTTATTGCCAGATGACCATTTGGAGATTTTCTTCCTTCTTTTTGTGTACATGGAGGGAACACCAAGTCCCTCTTAAACAGTTGACACGTACTGTACAGGAGGCTGCAGAGGCCAAAATACATAAACTTTTGCTTTGCTTTGCCCACATACTGATATCAGCTAATTTTACCAGATTCTGCGTTTTACAATAGACTGAATTTTATTGTTGAATTCTGTGATTTTGTCCATGTTTTCTGCATTGTGGAAATCAAAGGGCCAAAGCTGATTTTGTCAGCAGGGTGTTTTTACATTAAAACCCTTGGTGGGTGGATGGTGAATGACGGCTGGGAAGTGTTTAACAGCTTGGGCTGACACTTGTTTGTCAGTGAATTGCACAGCCATTCACTTGTTTTGCATGGGTGTGATCGCTGCCAGGAAGTATTTTCATAACAGCAAAAGGTCTTGTTTCTTTAAGCTTGTCTCGCACTGGAAGGCTGGTGGGTGTGGAGGGAAAGCTTAAGATGAAATTTACACTACCAGGGTCTTGTGTGTCTGTTGGTGGGAAAGAATATATTCAATGTGTACGGATTTCATGCCATCTATTTGAGTCAGCAGCTGCCAGTGTATCTCATCCCCAGCTTCTGAGAATCTTAGGAAAATATGTGTAGAACAATGGCAAGTTACATGCTTGAGGCGCCCTTTTGGGTCAAATCTAGTAAGGAGTAAGATTACTGTCAAAACGACGTGTATCATTCATCGACAATTTGTGCATAACTATCAATTTGTAAACCTAAAGTTGTGTTAATTTAGGAGTCAGAATATATATTGTTTTTTGATGATGTATTGACAAAAAACAAAAACACATTGAAGAGATTGGTTCATGTTGTGTAAGTTTGTGAAAAGTCACCACCCCTCAGTTTATTAATCCTGCTGCCTCCTTGAACATTCCAAACCCTCATTACTCAGTGAGGATCGCCTTCCACTCTCATGGGTGAGACCAGTCTGCCTGGGCCTCATGCACGACTGCCAGTGCCTGAGGCGGGTGAAGCACATCTTGTGCTTGAGCCTTGGCACAAGGCACCGGACCTGCTTGGCATGGAGGTCAACACTTCATTAGCCAATCTTGCAAATGCTGCATTCCTCAGCTCTCTGTCCTGATATTTCAGCAATCAATTCTTCAATAGTCTTTCATAAATTAACTTCCAGTTCATGCTCTTTTCCCCTTTCCTTGTTGTGTCAAGCAAAATGAATTGTTAGCCCTTCTTCACCGATTCTAGTTTTTCCGAATTAGCTGCTCTCATGATAAACATAATCATTCTTCTCCAATTTCTTTAATTTCATAGTGTTTGTCAGATTCCAATTTCCAAGTTCCAATTTCCATGCCAGAAATGCCCAAAGATAGACCAGAAAGGCTCCAGTTAACTGCTGTACACTGGAAAATAAACATGCACAGAAGGTTTATTGATTGACAAGAACAGAGACAATCTGAAATGTTTTATCATAGTTGTCAAAATTATCAAAAAATGTCTACCTCCAGTTTAAAAGTTTGTTTAAAAGCCCCCTTTCATGCAAGGCAGCAACTCCAGTAAACACTCAACCACCACTTAGAATATGGCTGAACTGTGGCAAATTTTTAAAACCTCATTAGGTGTGTAGAAAATCATGGTAGCACTTTGCTCTGAGAACTCACTAAAAGCTAGTTAAAAGCTACATCTCTGAGGTACTCCACTGCAACCTCACCATATTCATCAGTAGCTTCTTAAATGATGATCCTACCCAAGCCCTAGACCCCCCATGTTTCAACCTGTGCCATCTGGACGCAGCTACACACTACTGCATGTCATAGTCATGTCACTCCAACTTCAGATTTTCAATGATCAAGCCACGATGATGTAGGCAGCACATCATGGAAATATGGTGCTGCTGCCAAAAAAGAATTCACATTTGTAATACTGTAGAGTTCAGAAAGCTTTGGATGTTGAGAAAGTTGTTCCAGGTAGACAGAGTGTAAATATTTTACAAAGTATCAGTTGACAATCTATACCAGTCTAAATTTGTATTTATGTTTTTTACTTAACATTAAATTCTCTCTATGTCACTGCGTGCATTGTGAAACTTACCATCATAGGTGCCACTCTCCAGCAGAAGCCCACTTTCTTCCAGGTCACGGAACTCCTCCACACTGATGAAGTTATAATCCACCCCAGGAACTTCCTGCTCTCTGGGCAGCCGAGTGGTACCTGTCAACAAAAAGGACGTATAAAACAGGGGGAATATCATTAACTGCCAGGCTGGGGAGCTAGAGGTGGGTGGTGGGGGTCGATGTGGATGTACCGAGTCCTGCATGCCCTCCGGGATGTGACTCATGCCCCAATACAGCACTCAGGGGCAGGTTTTTCTCTACATCATGAATAGTCAACAGGGCTGGGACTGCAAAGCCATGAAGTCATTATTCAAACATGAATCAGAAAAGAAAAAATAAACTCCACAGAGCAGCACAACTGTCAGAATCCAAAAGAAGTGTAACTGATGATAATGAACAGGATCTTAATTACTCACACTAACTTTACCCAACAGCATCAGCCCAATTCTTTAAGGACACAAAGACAATCCAGCTGCAATAATTACTAATAGAAAAAAGAACAAAGGTTTCCTCTTGACTTTTTAAGGATTAATAAGGATATTCAACATACTGTATATGTTGAATATATGTTGAATATCCAACATGCTGATGCTGCCTGCCTTTTTCCTGACTCTGGAGGAGTAAAGGTCCTGGATGGAAGACGTATGGATCCTGAATGTTGATGTAAAAACAAAATGAAACATATCATAGTGGAGATTATATTATGTTCTCTGTCAGATGAACATTGCTCACCACTGCTTCAGATATAATCTGGGCTTTCACAAGGAATCAGCTAAACTACTCTGTTATCTTTCTCTTCTGTAGTCTTTAACTCAGTGTAACAGAAATCTGCTCCAATTCTTTATTATCTTTCAGTGCAAACATCCATCCTGACTGGAATGAACTGTCTCAAACAGAACAGTCTTTTATTCTGCCAGAGTGATCAAGGTAGACTGGCGATGTCTCAGAAAAGAGACTGAAGCCTGTTTTTGATAAACTGAACAAGGATATGTGGAAATGTTTTTTTTTCATTATGCTAAATCAGCAATCCTGTCTGTATGCTGCAAGAAAAGTCAAATCAGATTAATCAATCTATCAAATAAGCCTAGCTTTATGGAACCCAGATGTTCTCCTTACTGCTCAAACCTGGACCCAGTTGTGGATTGGAAAAAAAGGTAAAAATTCCTGGACTAGATGTTAAGAGTTCTAGCAATTACCTGAAAAGAAAAACAAGAGGGAATGTATTGCTGAATACTCTCACAGGAAATCAGGATTCAGTTTGAAGCTCCATTTTGTGTGTCTGTTTCTTGTACAGAAGAAACATCCAAAACTGAAGCATATCTAAGACAACATATTAAAGCCATTTTCAGACAGACGTTGGGGAATAATTGCAGCCAATCCGATCCGGTCATTAATCGTAGAGTTGTCTTTTCAGACACGCCACTGTTTTAAACGCAAACACCGTCCACCAGAACGTCTGCTCTTATTACTAGGTCCCCAGCAGGATAAGTCCTGGACCAGATTATTACCAGATTATGCGGGTCGACACCGCAACTGCGCTTTCAGACAGAAAAGCGCAACAGACGAAGCCGGGAACATTAACTTTTTTCATGGCCTGTCTGAAAGGGGCTTAAGGGTCCTGGGATATACAGTAACATCCCAACCTGAAAGTTTCTCTGCTTACAGTTTGATCACTCACTCAACTGAGATGGATGGATAGCTACTTAAATGATTTATAGACATAAGTGATAAGATGTTAAACTTCAATGTTACATTTGTGCCCTGTGGAAACTTTATCATTGGAAATCTGTGCATCCTAATTTAGGTGGAAATGGCTCAAATCTGTAGATTTATGGAATATCACGGCACAATTTCAAGGGAGGCGCATTTACCGGAAGTGACAAACGCAGGAACACGAAATGGAAACAAAGTGATTTACTGCAGAAACTATGACAGAAAATAAAGAATCAGATAAAGTCTTACGCCTCTGAAAGAAATGAGAGGTGACTCCAGGCATTTTGTGGATTTTCTATAGAAACTGAATTGAAACAACATAAAATGAATGAGTTCAAGGTGGATAAGAGGTGACAAACCTCTAAGATGACCACAGCTTGAATGACACTTAATATGTTGCTTTTAAATTCAGACCATACAGGTTGTGGTTTTTGGATCAAAGCACCTTAGGAACAGACTGTGTAGTCAGTCATTTACTTCAGATGGCATTCATTTTGCCTCCAACAACAATAGCTACGTTTACATGGGCACATTTAATCGGAATAAACGCCCAATCGGATAAAAAAGACGTCATGTAAACATGTCAACCCGAATGTTTTGATCCGATGCAGCCTGATCCGAAAGAAATTTACTTCCGATCGAGAGGGGTGGTTTTGTCCGATCTTCATTCGGATAGACGTGCATGTATACACCCATTCGGAAAGAAAGGGTGAAAAGAGCCCTTTGCGCATGCGTACAACTTCAGCGTGACGTCTTTCCGCTTTCGCAGACTCAAGTAGAAAACATAGCGGGAAGTAAACAGAAGTGGTCTGCTGGTGCAGTCATCATGTCATCCTGCTCTCCTCTCCTGTGGTGGAGGAGCAGTAGTAATATGTATTCAGCCTCTAGCTTGGTTAATGCGACCAGTAAAAACCCAAACATAAAGGTAATCACCCGCAGAAGGTCCATATTGGGGATAACGTGAGTCAGATCGAGCACACGATGGGGCGGGAAAGACGTGCAGAAAGGACGGAGTTTGTTTACTTTTTTTTCTTCCCCCAGAAAGACAACTCGCTGTGCGCATGCTCAACTCATTTAACCTGATTGAGTGCTTGGTGCATGTGTACTCATGGCATGATCAGATCATTTCAGTTAGTGTCCTTGTAAACAGGGATTTGGGAATTCAGATCGACCAAGATTTTAATCAGATCGGGGAAATTTGGCGCATGTAAACGTAGCTAATGTAAAGAACCTGGGAATTCAGTTATGAAGGAGTCAGGTGAGTGAATTTTATAAACAAGGAATTTTATTATAAAATCATGCATAAAGTGAGAGTGGTCAGCCAAACGTTTGAACATTTGTATGAGGGTCTAAAGCATAATGTGTTGGGACTCTGGGTTTTGGTTTATTGGGGGTTTGGTTTCTGGGTTTCCCCAGTGTTCTGGTGCTCTATTCATTTGTCGCATCTTGTACCTTGTCTCTGTTTTATTTTGGTATCTTTTGCACTTCCTGTTTCCCTCGTGTATCCTCAGCAGCTTTGCTACCCTTCCCCAGGTGTTTCCAGTATAGCTCATTACTTTCCGTCTGTCTTTTGTGTATTTAAACCGGTGTTTCAGTTCAGTTATTTGTGCGTGGATTGTATGTCGTTCCTCCCCAGCTCCCTCCGTGTTTTATAGTTTTCTCTGTTGTAAGTTTTCACTGCCCCATCAGCGTTTTACTTTATCAATATTAAAGTTGTGTTTTAAGTTAGTTCATGTCCATGAGCTTTCTCCTGCATTTGGGTATGAATTTACTCACACAACATGACATAATGTTCATATATTTTATAGTGCTGGTATAGAGAGGCGATCAGAGTTCTAGATGTCATTAGAACTCTGTGTTCAGAACGTGGGAACTGTAGCTGTGAATCTAATCTGAGTACTTGTTGATGAGGAAATCAAGAACAAGATAATTTGTCATTGTTACGTGTTCATACAGAAGACGCATGAAGTAACTTCTGACAGGGATTGCATTGAATTGATAATTCAACCCAATCGGCTTGTTCCTTAGATAGAAAATGTTTTATTTTTACTAATTGATTGGTATTTCTGTAAAGTGACTTGAAGGGACTTTTGTTAGGAACTGGCACTTTATAGATAAACTAAATTGAACAGCTGGCTTTGACCCTGATAAGCCTCCATTTACTTTTTAAATTATCTAATTTATGGACAAATGTAAATAAAATGAAACTTTATTACAATCTATTAAGTTGGTGTGACATTTAAAGTCAAAGCAATGTCCCACCCACCTCGACATAAATGGATTTACTTTTAAAATTTTTCACCAATATGCAGCAATTGAAATCCTGGAGCAGATTTTTCCATTTTACACTTATACGATACTTCCTCCTCTTTAATATTGTAGTGACAGTGGAGGAGTTGATTGCCATGCAGTAAATGATTACCAAAAACCTTGGGACACAAAAAAAAGGTAGCTGCTGTAAGCTTGGGAAAGGGTCAAGATTTAACAAAGCTTCCAGGATGCGGTAACCTGCAGCCCTGCTACAATGTTGAGCGCCTGTTATCTTTTATTGGACCAAGATGACATGTAATGAAGCCTTGCAGGGTGTTTGTGGTGCAAGAGGGAAGTTATGCTTGTCTTACCCTGAGATCCTATTTCACCTGCTGTAATGAGCATAGGCATCCTGTTGTAGTGGCTATCTAAGGCTCCTCACAGCATCATTGTTGTTCAGTGCACTGGTTCTGGAACAGGCCTGAATAAGTAGTGGACATCTGAACTACTGAAGGGTCTCACTTAGATTGCACATCCCAGAAGTTTTCTATATCCAACAATGGCCTGATAAGAGACTCAAATGCACAGAAATGGATGAATGTGCAGTGTGGAGGAAAACTTAAGACTAATATTTGAGATTATATCAGATAATAGGAAAGTGGAAACTGGAAATTATTTTACGGACTGTTCCCTACAGGAACCAGATAGGACAATTTCCAGCTAGTTAGAACAATTTTATGCTCGAAAAGAATTTATTTTTGAAATAAAATTTCAGAAATAAAGTTCTTCTAATGCTGAAGGAGAGTTTTTAAAATAATACCAGTCGTTTTTCTCCAGTGATAAATGGCAAGAAAATATACTTCCATGTGTTGAAACTTGAATATGGAGCCCAGAAAACAGTAGTAGTCTTTTATTTAAAGCTGTTTGCTTTGTTGTCTGTTTTAATGTTGCTCAAGCGTAAACTCAAAATCCCACTGTCACAGTTATTTATTCCACTGTTCTTTAGAGAAGCAGTCAAGCAGAGCCGCACAGTAACAAAACCTGTGAGTGGAAACTGAGGCAAAAGTAAATGTTGCTCTAAAACTTCGTATATACAGTCAGAAATTTTTATTCTGGAAAAACATAAAAGCAACAAAAAAACTTTCCTTCCCCCCATCTTGAACACCATTTCCCCACAGTCTAGGGTGGCTGTGGCTCAGTGGAAAGAGTGGTCGCCTTCCAATCCAAGAGTTGGTGGTACTATCCCTACACCCTCTATGAGTGTATATGTGACTGTAAAAGCACTTTGAGCTATACAAATAAAGACCATGTGACATTCAGTATTTTGCTCTTGTTGGGGGCGGCTGTGGCTCAGGCGGTAGAGCAGGTCGTCTGGCAACCGGAAGGTCGCTGGTTCAAATCTGCCCAGAGAAAAAGAAAAGAACGCCTGGCCGTTGTGTCAAGACACTTAACCCACTTTGCCTGTTTGGTGGTGGCCGGAGGGTCCAGCGGCACCAGTGTCCGGCAGCCTCGCCTCTGTCAGTGTGTGTCTCAGGACAGCTGTGGCTACGTGTGTAGTTCATCATCACCAAATGTGTGAGTGTGTGTGTGAATGGGTGAATGACAAAAAAACTGTAGTGTGAAGCGCTTTGGGGGGACCTGAGTAAAGCGCTATACCATTTACCATTTGTTGAATTGTATTTACCTAACTAAATTTGTCTAATATTTAAATGTGTTTGATGATCGAAAACATTTAGGTGTGACAAACATACAAAAAATACAAAATCATGAAGGGATGAACACATTTTTCATCTGGCATCTAGAGAGGTCAGAGGGCAATGATCAGAAACAAACAGACAGGAAGAGAAGCAGGCTGAGAAGGCTGGAAGCTACTCACAGGGAATAGTACGCAGGTAGAGGTTGTCTCTGATCACCTGCTGGAGCTTATGGTCCAAGGAGCCCTTCTGAAATTGCAGACTGAGGTAGTAACGCAGATCTGTATTGAGCACCTTACCTAGAGGGGCAGGCAGAGAGAAATCAGTATCAATTTAACAAGTTGGTCACACAGGTGCTCTACATGAAAATCATCACCCAGTTTGATCATCTGTCATGTTTAAACATTAATTAAGCTCAATAATTACAGTTTTCAGTTGCATTTGAGATTAAAGCAAGACAGGGCAGGATTGTCATTCAATGAGAGCATCAGCAGCTGTAGCAAAGTCTGGGGAAGTGTTTACTTTTCTCTCCTGAGTGATTGAATGTCAGAAAGATGAAGAGAGGAAGAGGAAACGGAGAGTGGTCCCTTGTGTTTGCTATGGTAATGCATATCCTTAGTGTGGGAACGAGCTGTGCATGAATTCAAAGTTACCATCCAGAGGAAGGACAGGTCAAATGTGCTTTGAATATGCTATCAGCCTATTTTTCTTCAAAAACACTCAGCAAAAAAAAAACAGTTGATTGTGGTGATGATTACAAGAATCCGCTAGTAATGTCAACCTCCATGCGCTCTTTGTTCTGAATCTTATCATAACAATGATACCTGCGAAGGTGATTCGATTTGTCAAACATAGACAGAGTAAGCAAATTATTTCTGTCTGTCTGCCAGAGCCTCTGACAGCAATGTGAAGATCCTGCAGATCTTCCTCAGATCAGGAAATGTAGAAAAATCAAAACCAAGCAGCAGCCAGGCAGTGAATAATGACAGTCTTTTAATGAAGCTACAGAGTGAATTGCCAGTCAGACAGATTCTTCAAACAAGACACCTGCTGAGATTGTAACTACACAAAAATATACTGATTAATATTCCATCACAGTGTCTCTGGAGTTTGGAGTTAGTGCATTGAACATTTACTAGCTGCAGCACTTAAGCAGTCCTCTGCATACTCTTTTCTATGACCTTCCTCAGAAATATTCTGTAACAATGAAGGAATACACTATCCACTTCAGATACACTTAAATAGTAATAGGAAATACATTGAATCCTGCTGAGAGTGTACAGTGTGCAGCATTATGTTGCCTCAAAAATTGTCTAAAATGTAGTCAGAAAAGTATTTTTCAGGATTCTCACCTATACATTCTTGACATTTAACACAGCTTAAGTCTTGGGGGTTTTGCTTTGCAGCATGAATAAGCTGATCTGTTGACTTACTGAGTTTAAAATAGAGCAGCAACTGGCAGAACGATTAGAAAGGACCAAGACAAAGTGAAACATGGCTCTGGATTACATAACTCCATGGAGTTTTAAGTGGCACAACAAAGTTGAGAAATTTAGGTCAAGGAAACAAAAGCTGGCTCTGACTATGTATCGACTCAAAAGCCTGTGGTTTGTGTTCCCAGAAGCAGTGGGACACACCAAAAAAAAAGCCAACAGAATGTGCCCCTCATTACCGCTCAGTGATGGTTAAAGGTGATGGGAATCATTATTGCTACACTAGTAACACGCCAACTGCATTTTTTACATGCAGCTTAGAGAGATAAGCTGGTTTTCATATGGGAAGCAAAGAGTGATAAATGTTGCCAAAGAACTCGTGTAAACTAATGGCAGACACGCCACTGATGCACGGTTGCAGTCCCTCCTTCTCCTATAGTCTTTATGAACATATGCTAATCAAGTAGACTCATACTCAAAAGCACCTAACAGTGAAGTTTTTGTAGGCCGCCTGTCAGATTGTGTTAGTGCACTATATCATATCTCCAAAGGATGGGGAGAGAAAATGCAGGGAAGGCGGGGTGACAAACTTCCACCTACAATGCTGCATGTGCGAGGCATGTGGGACACAATGGGAGCCTTTGTAGCTGCTCATCTCGTTGCTTTGAAATGCTCTCTCTCAAAAAGGGAGGATCAAAGTAGGGGCTTCGGTTCAAGGATGGGAAATTATTAAAAATGAAGGGAGTAGGAAAGGGCAACAGTGGCGGAAGTGTGTGTGTGTGTAACTATGATGAATGGGAACACATGTAGAAGCTCACCACACCTTCCTCTGCTTGCAGTTTTATAATTTCTCCATTGCTCCCTCTTTAACTGCATTTCTGTGCCTCCCTCAGTGTGGAGATTCATCAGCTGTGGCAGAACTCCACAGGGCTCCTCACACACACAGCTGAGATCACTTTCTGACGTGCATTCAGTTTTCTATGGATCACCTATTTTTCTTGCTTCCACTGCAGGCCCTTTAAGCTTTGGCATTCAATAATATCCCAAAGCTGCCCTTTCACAGGATTCGTGCACCGACCTTACCTGCCACCACAACCCACCTCAAAGCTTAGCTGGGATAAATACAAATAAAAGCCAAGGTCTTTCTCAGTTTAAATAGTCTATTAATTGCTTCTTTAACACATGTGGAGGAGGGAATTTGGAAGGACAGCCGACTTAGACTTATAAAAATAGACTTGAAAATAAAAACACCCTGTAAAATGTTTTCATGTTGCTCCAGTTTTCTATCAGTCCCCATCTCTTACAAAGACTGAGAAGAAAAAACAGCATATGCTGTTGTCCATCATCTCTTAAGTATCTATGGGAAAACATCTGGAACTTTTTGTTCAGGACATTGCAGCTACTTTGGTGTTCTGCAAACTGTCAGTGAGAAGAAAAGGCTAAGCAAAAGCTTTTGGCCTCATGTTGCTACTAACAGGAGACCATTTTTTCGATTTTATTTTCGTATTATTAACTAATTTTTTTTTCAAAAAGGCAATTAAAATAGGGTAATAACAATATGTTAAAATTTGAAAATATGAATCTTATTAGTATGAAGCATCTAAAAATGAATTGATTATGGTTAAATTGGGAGGTTATTTGGGGTGCTCTCACTCACAGAGAGGTTTGCATGTGGTCCACTCCACTCATCCTGAGATGCACTGGCAACTAGAAATCTTCAGCTTCAAAATATCAGGAAAATGTGCCATGACATTATGATTGTACAAACTGATGCTGCATAGACCACAGCTTCGTTTGGATTCTGTTGTGCACAGAAGTTCTGCACTTTTCCCATGTCACAACTGTGATGGGACTGGAAGTGAGCACCTCTGGCCTGTTTAATCATCTCATTAAGCAACGAGATCAGCTCCTTTAAATGCAGTCTGTGGACCTCAAGTTTTGTAGATTTCCACAAACGTTCCACCTTATGGCATGATCTCTTGAACAGCTTGATGTTTCCATTAATCCAAGGGATGGAGCTTTTAGACAAAGACATTTTCTCCCTAAGAGGAGCAACCTCATTTAGAAGGGACAAACAGTGATTGTTAAATGAGTCAATAAAAGAATCAGCATCACTGTGACCATCAAAACGATGTGACTCAAACAGCTTACAGAATTTTATAATTCGCCTTTGGGAGATTACTTTATGAGGCCTACTGTCTAAATTACAAGACAGATTAAAATACACACAACAGTGATCAGTAAAACGTGTGTTTATTCTTTGCAAGCAGCTGTGTTGGAGGACACTTTTAGGTTGTTTTCCAACTTGTTCAATGTGTGGTATATTTAAAATACTTAGTCAAAAATGTCTTAATACTGTATGTTTGTGTAGATTCTCAGTCATCCAGGACATGTCAATCTAAAACGACTCTCAAAAAAAAAGGCAACTAGACTTCTTTTGGTCAGGACTTGGTGGATTCTGTTATGAGTGGTCTTGTCTTTTAGATTATCTATCTGACAAATAAAACTAAATATAATGCATTCTTGGCTCATTTAACAGTACACACCTACTCTGTTGTTGTAATGAGTGTATGTGCATGTGCTTGGGTTGTTGGCCAATGTAGGTGTGCATAATAAATTCCTACTAAATGAGGTGAGTTGTGTTATTAAAATGGTGCTTTTCCTCACAGCCAATATGTAACAGAATGGGACCATAGCGTCCAGCATGTCTTTTACACAGTGAGAGTAGACTTTAAAACATTCCTTCCTCTGTGGATTAGCAAGGGACACTGAGTAAAAACGGTGTCAAGTCTTGATTATTTGATCTACTTCTTTAGAATTCTTAGCTTGTCTTCACTTGTCTGTCCTTGGCTTGAAATGCAAAACTGAGGAACAGATGATAGCCCATTCTTGTCACTTACTACTGCTCCTGCACTCTAATCAATATGGCCAAACTAAAAGTCAACACTTGCACACTTATGTATCCACCAGAGTAAAAAGTGGAAATATTTTTTTAATAACTTTAGGTGAAATATCCAGTAAGCACAGTCATGGGCATCGCACCCTTGGGGGATGTGGGTGTTTTAACACCAACACTTTTCCCAGTGAGAGGGTTTAAAACCCACACTTTTCCCAGTGAGAGGGTTTAAAACCCACACTTTTCCCAGTGAGAGGGTTTAACACCCACACTTTTCCCAGTGAGAGGGTTTAACACCCACACTTTTCCCAGTGAGAGGGTTTAACACCCACACTTTTCCCAGTGAGAGGGTTTAACACCCACACTTTTTCTGCAGTTTTGCAAAAAACGTCTTACTTCAGTCGCTCCTCCGCATTTCTCTGACCGCTCTGTGTCTGCTGCTGCCTCCTCACCCCTCCCTCTCAAACATGACACCAAATTTGAGTGTGACCGACTGATGATTCGCTGTTCTGCCTTAAGTCCCGCCTCTCTTGGTGTGTTAGATTTATCAATCAGCTCGTGCTAGAGAGGTGGGAACATATGATTACTTACACCTCCTTTTCCAGGTACAGTGGTCGAAGGTTATATGCACAATGCTTATATGCACAAAACTGCTGGGCACGTTTCTGCGTCATAGAGAATCCATACGCTTATATGCACAGCTCCGACACTTATTTGCACAAAATGTTTGGAGGTATCATCCATGCATCTCACTAAATCTCGTTGTTTCTCACTAGTTACTTGACTGTAAACCTCCACTGGTGTTCTCACACACACTGTCGCTGTTAGGTGTGTGAAACAAGGCTGCTCTTGTGTTTACGCACGTGAGTCTGGCGTGTCTGTCTGAAGCTGCCAGGCGGTCGCCAAAAAATAATCACCGACTTCTTCAGTGTGAAATAGTGTCACATGTAACATTTGTTCTAGTTTTTAGTGCCCGATCATGAGTTTTTAATATCTGATATAGAAAACCGGGCTGTTCTGTTACTAACCCTAACTCAATCTGCGCCGTCACCGTCACGTCCATGCGTGTGTATCTGGCGCATCTGTTTACATACAGTGTCATAGTGGATCTGCTTAACGAGTATATAACTCAGTCTGTTTGAGAGTTTTATTCTCCTAATATATTGTAATTGCGTTATTACATCATTTCCAATAATCTGTTATTAATACCAAACACTGCTACCTGTGTTTACAGTCCAAATGACCACCGACGGATAAATGCACACAACGCTTTTATGCACAAAACTGCTGGGCACCGAGGTTGTGCATAAAACCGTTGACCACTGTACTTTAAATAAGTGTTTTTACTTTTAAGGTTTTTAATTAAGCTTGATATTAGTTTTGTCTTATTTTCTGTGTTCTGAGTGTGTTTCTAAACTTTTCTAGTACCCCTCATTTAAACAGGAAGCTTTTAATATCTTGTATCTTATACCTTCTGTCATTGTTTTTATTGTTGACAAACAAACCACAACCATCCCCCTCATAGTTTGTATGAATCTCCCATTTCCTATAAAATCTAGAGTTTGGGAACATTTGTGGATGCGGTTTCCTACGGGAAGTTGTTATGGCTGCTACATCAGTAATGATGAATTCTTAACAACATGAGAGGATTTTCTGTTTTTGCACTGGCCACAGAGTCCTCGCTCTCTTCATACAGGTGCGCTGGAACCTTCTTCCTGTCTACCAATGACAATCTTATGAAAACTACTGTCTTAAGATGTCACAACAGGAACATCAGTGTCAGATCGCACCATCCGTCATTGTTTGAGCCAAAGTGGACTACATGGAAGATGACCAAGCAGGACACCATTGTTGAAAACAAATCATAAAAAAGCCAGACTAGAATATGACACACTACATGTCCACTACATGGAACATTTTGCTGAGGCACATCAACTCTATGTTCACAGATGGAAAAATAAAGCATAACAAGAAAAGAGCACTGTCCCTACTGTGAAACATGGAGGAGGTTCTGTTATGTTCTGGGACTGCTATGCTGCATCTGCCACAGGGTGTCTTGAATCTACTACTACTACTACTACTGTCATTTAGCAGACGCTTTTATCCAAAGCGACTTACATTGAGAGAACATACAAGCAAGAAATCAAAGAGAAGGAAACAATATAAGGAGGCGGACTGTTTGGAGTCCAGTTTAATTCCGACGCTGAAACATCAAGTGTATCAATTTTTTAATTTTTTTTTGTAGAGATAAACTCCCAAATCGCTATCATAAATCATAAATCAATTCCTCATTAAGACTGAAAGTGTTCTTTAAAGAGGTGAGTCTTAAGTCTGCTCTTAAAAGTAGGTGCCGACTCTGAGGATCGGACCGAGTTTGGTAGGTCATTCCACCATCGGGGGACAACAGAGGAGAAGAGTTTGGAACATGATCTCATGCCACGTTGTGGTGGAAGCGCTAGGCGTCTTTCAGTAGCTGAGCGTAGCTGACACGTGGGAATGTAGGTTTGGATGAAGGAGTGAAGGTAAGTAGGAGCTGTGTGTGTTAGAGTCTGGTAAGCCAGAAGCAGAGCTTTGTATTTGATGCGTGCTGCAACTTGAAGCCAGTGCAGAGAAATGAGCAATGGAGTGACATGAGCCCTCTTGGGCTGGTTGAAGACCAGACGCGCTGCTGCGTTCTGAATCATCTGCAGAGGTTTAACCGAGGACGCCGGAAGACCGGCCAGCAAAGAGTTGCAGTAGTCGATGCAGGACAAGACCAGGGCCTGGACCAGAAGCTGTGTGGTGTGGTCTGTCAGGAAGGCTCTGATTTTCCTGATGTTGTAAAGAGCGAATCGACATGAGCGAGCTACAGAGTTAACCTGCTCCTTGAAGGACAGCTGGTTGTCCAGTATGACACCAAGGTTTCTGGCGGAGGTTTTGGGGAACAGCGTGATGGAGTCAAGCTGCACGCTTATCTGAGGAGGTAAGGAGTTACTGGCAGGACAGACAATGAGGTCAGTTTTGGACAGATTAAGCTGAAGGTGGCGATCCCTCATCCACGCCGAGATATCTGAGAGGCAAGCAGATATCCGCATTGAGACGGAGGTATCGTCTGGAGGGAAGGAGAGGAGGAGCTGAGTGTTGTCAGCGTAGCAATGGTAGGAGAAGCCATGGGAGCGAATGATCTCGCCTAATGAGGTGGTGTATAAAGAGAAGAGGAGAGGGCCAAGGACTGAGCCCTGTGGGACACCCGCTGCCAGCTCATGCAGACTGGACATCTGTCCATGCCACGAGACTCTGAAAGATCTTTCCGCAAGGTACGAGGTGAACCACGAGAGGACCGGCCCCGAGATGCCAAGCTTAGATAGCGTCGAGAGGAGAATGAGGTGGTTGACGGTGTCGAAAGCAGCAGACAGGTCGAGGAGTACGAGTACTGAGGAGAGACCAGCCGATCTGGCAACCCGTAGTGACTCTGCAATTGAGAGAAGAGCGGTTTCAGTGGAATGGCCTCGCTTAAAGCCTGATTGATAAGGATCAAGTAGGTCATTGTCATGGAGGAACTGTGAGACTTGAGTGAAAACGGCTTGCTCTAGGATCTTGGACATGAACGGTAGGAGCGAGACTGGCCGGTAGTTTCCTACCTGGGCCGGGTCGAGTGACGGTTTTTTCAGCAGCGGAGTGACAGTGGCTTGCTTGAAAACTGAAGGAAAGATGCCAGTTTTCATGGAAGAGTTTATAATGTGGGTTATTGCAGGTTTGACGGCGGGAAGAATGCTCAGCAGGATATCTGTAGGAATCGGATCCAGAGGACACGTGGTTGGATTAGATTCCACTATGAGTCGAGAGACTTCGTCCTCATTCAGTAAGCGGAAGGAGCAGAGTGATTGACCGGAGGAAGGATGGACCAGACTGGGATGGTCAGGTTCGGAAAACTGATTTTTAATGGAGGCGATTTTGTCGGTGAAGTAGGTGGCGAACATGTCTGCACTCAGCCCGGTGGGTGGCTGAGCAGGTGGAGGACGGAGAAGAGTATTGAATGTCTTGAACAGTTTTCCCATGTTAGGAGCATTTTGGATTTTGTTTTGGTAAAAAGCGATCTTGGCAGCCTTTAAGCAGGATGTGAAGCTAGAGAGCTTTTGCTGGTATTCGGACAAGTTAGAGAGATTTTTGGATTTGCGCCATTTCCTTTCAGCTGCTCTCAGACCAGCTCTGTGATCCCTCAGAGTGTCTGTGAGCCACGGACTAGGACGCTGCCGGGCGGCCAGCTTTGACACACGAGGGCAGACTTCGTCCAGAGAAGAAGCTAGTGAGGAGCAGAGCGTCTCTGTTGCCTCATTTACAGGCAGAGTTGAGAGCACCGAGTGGGAAGGGAGGGAGGAGCAGACATGCTCCGATAGCTGCGAGGGACTGAGAGATTGAAGGTTTCTGCGGTAGGAGACAGTCTTTGCTTTTGCGTTAGGTAGGTGAGGGATGGAGATGCTGAATTTAATCAGGAAGT
Organism: Pachypanchax playfairii; assembly: GCA_006937955.1. Taxonomy (NCBI): domain Eukaryota; kingdom Metazoa; phylum Chordata; class Actinopteri; order Cyprinodontiformes; family Aplocheilidae; genus Pachypanchax; species Pachypanchax playfairii. Next base: position 1,395,833 of record SSNP01000032.1, on the reverse strand, counting down.
GGTCTGAGAGGTGCAGCGGTGTGACTTGCACGTTACCTGCAGTGCAGTTTCTGGTCAGTACCAGGTCCAGTGTGTTGCCAGCTCTGTGCGTTGGGGGAGTCTGGACCAGATTGAGATTGAAGGAGTGGACCAGGGCCAGAAAGTTATGAGCTTGTGTTTTGTCGATATGAATGTTCATGTCGCCCATAACAATCAAAGGGAATCATCCGGAATGTCGGATAGGATTGTGTCCAGTTCATCCATAAATTGCTCCATGTTGCCTCCCGGAGGGCGGTAAATAACCAAAACATAGGCAGCGACGGGCTTAGAGATTCGTACTGCATGAAATTCGAATGAGGAGCAGGTAGTAGTGGTTTGCAAGGAGGAAAATTTCCACATTTTGGAAATCAGGATGCCTGTACCGCCTCCTCGCCCAGCAGGACGAGGAGTGTGTGTGAATTCTGCATTAGAAGAGAGGGCAGCCGGTGTTGCTGTGTTGTCAGGATGAATCCAGGTCTCGGTCAGGGCTAGGACCTGTATATCGGAGAGGTGCGGCAGAGAACTGATGAACTCTGTTTTGTTAACTGCGGACTGACAGTATCAGAGGCCGAGGGTAACGGAGGATGTGGCAGCCCGACACGCCATGGGCTGGATGAGGCAGTGCGGATTACGTTGTCTATAGAGAGTGCGGCAAGGTCTGTGCACGGTACAATGAAATCTCAAAACAATCAAGGGATTCTAGAGAGAAATGTGCTGGCCAGTGTCAGAAAGCTTGGTCTCAGTCGCAGGTCATAGGTCTTGCAACAGGACAATGACCCAAAACACACAGCTAAAAACACCCGAAAATGGCTAAGAGGAAAACATTGGACTATTCTAAAGTAGCCTTCTATGAGTCCTGACCTCAGTCAAATTCAGCATCTTTGGAAGGAGTTGAAACATGCTGTCTGGAACAAGCGCCCTTCAAACCTGAAACAACTGGAGCAGTTGGCTCGTGAGGAGTGGGCCAAAATACTTGCTGAGGGGTGCAAACATCATATTGACAGTTACAGGAATCATTTGATAGCAGGGATTGCCATCACTTTGTCCAGGCCTGTTCCATGAGTTTNCAAGTTAGAGAGATTTTTGGATTTGCGCCATTTCCTTTCAGCTGCTCTCAGACCAGCTCTGTGATCCCTCAGAGTGTCTGTGAGCCACGGACTAGGACGCTGCCGGGCGGCCAGCTTTGACACACGAGGGCAGACTTCGTCCAGAGAAGAAGCTAGTGAGGAGCAGAGCGTCTCTGTTGCCTCATTTACAGGCAGAGTTGAGAGCACCGAGTGGGAAGGGAGGGAGGAGCAGACATGCTCCGATAGCTGCGAGGGACTGAGAGATTGAAGGTTTCTGCGGTAGGAGACAGTCTTTACTTTTGCGTTAGGTACGTGAGGGATGGAGATGCTGAATTTAATCAGGAAGTGGTCTGAGAGGTGCAGCGGTGTGACTTGCACGTTACCTGCAGTGCAGTTTCTGGTCAGTACCAGGTCCAGTGTGTTGCCAGCTCTGTGTGTTGGGGGAGTCTGGACCAGATTGAGATTGAAGGAGTGGACCAGGGCCAGAAAGTTATGAGCTTGTGTTTTGTCGATATGAATGTTCATGTCGCCCATAACAATTAAAGGGGAGTTATCATCCGGAATGTCGGATAGGATTGTGTCCAGTTCATCCATAAATTGCTCCATGTTGCCTCCCGGAGGGCGGTAAATAACCAAAACATAGGCAGCGACGGGCTTAGAGATTCGTACTGCATGAAATTCGAATGAGGAGCAGGTAGTAGTGGTTTGCAAGGAGGAAAATTTCCACATTTTGGAAATCAGGATGCCTGTACCGCCTCCTCGCCCAGCAGGACGAGGAGTGTGTGTGAATTCTGCATTAGAAGAGAGGGCAGCCGGTGTTGCTGTGTTGTCAGGACGAATCCAGGTCTCGGTCAGGGCTAGGACCTGTATATCGGAGAGGTGCGGCAGAGAACTGATGAACTCTGTTTTGTTAACTGCGGACTGACAGTATCAGAGGCCGAGGGTAACGGAGGATGTGGCAGCCCGACACGCCATGGGCTGGATGAGGCAGTGCGGATTACGTTGTCTATAGAGAGTGCGGCAAGGTCTGTGCACGGTACAATGAAATCTCAAAACAATCAAGGGATTCTAGAGAGAAATGTGCTGGCCAGTGTCAGAAAGCTTGGTCTCAGTCGCAGGTCATAGGTCTTGCAACAGGACAATGACCCAAAACACACAGCTAAAAACACCCGAAAATGGCTAAGAGGAAAACATTGGACTATTCTAAAGTAGCCTTCTATGAGTCCTGACCTCAGTCAAATTCAGCATCTTTGGAAGGAGTTGAAACATGCTGTCTGGAACAAGCGCCCTTCAAACCTGAAACAACTGGAGCAGTTGGCTCGTGAGGAGTGGGCCAAAATACTTGCTGAGGGGTGCAAACATCATATTGACAGTTACAGGAATCATTTGATAGCAGGGATTGCCATCACTTTGTCCAGGCCTGTTCCATGAGTTTATTTGTTTTAATAATTCTGTTGAAGCCTGTTTGAAAAACGATGTCAGAGTTTCATTGGTTAACATTCATAGAATTTTTATTTATTATTACTTTTGTCAGTTAGTTATTTCTGTGACCACTGTGAGTCTTTCTTTCATTGACCAAAGGCTACCAACAATTTTGTCCACGTCTGTGAGAGGCAGCCATCTAGTATCTCAAAAATTCTGTGTGTTGATCATTGCATCTGCTCAGAAATTTGTGGGAAAACCTCTAATCTTAAAAGGATTCTAAGCAAGTTTAACCACGAATACATTTATAGAACTATACAATTTCTTCCTCATACAGGCTCCAACAATGTCCCTTTCACTAGAAAGAGCCCAGGCATTTTCACTGCAGTTGCGTCTATATGCATGTACAATCATTTTATTAAGTTATTAATAGAGCTTGTTCGGGTCGAACACACACCGTACTTTCCAGAGGCACTCGAATGCATCATGGAGTCATGCGCGTCCACGCTTAGGAGTAGCGTTTACTATCGCTAGCTAAAAGCTGCAGAGAGTAGCGTTTGAAGCATAGATTCTACCGAGAACAAGAGACACACTCCAGCCCGACCCAAACTAAGAGTTTTTTCCAGTGTGACAAAAAGGGAGAAACTTGATCGGTTCGGCATTTGAGAAGTGGAAAATGCTGAGAGAGTCAGTCGGAGTCATTTTTGCTTGAAAGGTAAGAAATTATTACTAAATACGTGGGGAAAAGAGTTGTGTCAGGTTCCATGAGCGACTGTACGGAGTGAGTCATCTTCTCAGGAAGTTTCAAGTTTATTTATTTATAAAGCGCCAGTTCATGACAAAGTCATTTCAAGGCACTTCACAGAAAAATCAACCAATTAATAATAAAACATTTTCTATCTAAGGAACCAGCCGATTGGGCTGAATTGTTATTTCAGCGCAATCCCCCATCCTGAGCAGCACAATTGGCGACAGTGGAAAGGAACGACTCCCTTTTAACAGGAAGAAACCTCTAGCAGAACCCGGCTCAGGATGGGCGGCCTTCTGCCTTAGCCGACTGGGGTCTGAGCTGACAGGAAAGAGACACAGACAAACACCGATGGATTTTGGCCAGTCGTCATGTCTATAGAAAGATAAACAGAGAAACAGTTAATGGCAGCAGTAACAATCAAAGCAATAACAATTTGATAGCTCTAGTGGGAATATTTCATTGTTTGTTTATGTGAGATACATCCTCCTGAGAGGCAGCCAGAGTAAAGAAAGACAGCAGAGTGAAGAAATGTGGTCAGTATGTCCTCCAGCAGTCTAAACCTATAGCAGCATAACTAAAGGGAAAGCTCAGGAGAACCCAAGCTAACCCTGACTATAGGATTGTGTAAAAAGGAAAGTTTTAAGTCTATTCTTAAAACTACACAAGGTGTCTGCCTCACGGATAAAAAGTGGAAGCTGGTTCCACAGGAGAGGAGCCTGATAACTAAAAGCTCTTCCTCCCATTCTACTTTTAGAAACTCTAGGAACTACAAGCAGACCTGCAGTCTGAGAGCGAAGTGCTCTGTTAGGAGCATACACTCTCAGAAATAGAGGTACGAGACAAGAACATTTTTGTACCTATAGGTAAATTGTTCCCTCAAAAGTACAATATTGGTCTTTAAAAGGTCAGAAATGTCCCTCTAAGCGACAAGAATTTGTACCCTTCTTGTCGCTGGGGGTGTACCCTGTAGTCCAGGTCCATTTTTGTACCTTATGAAGTTTTTCCACCAAAAATGTAAAATTATGCCACGTTTTGAAGTCTAAAACCAACATTCTGAAACATAATATTGAAAATGATGGATGAAACTTAATAAAAGGGAGATTAACCAGCCTTGGCCAGGGTTGCAGGTGCAGTTGAAATGGTACAAATTTGTACTTTATATCAATTTTAACCCTCAGAGGGACATTTTTTACCTTTTAAAGACCAATATTGTACTTTTGCGGGAACAATTTACCTATAGGTACAAAAATGTACTTGTCTCGTACCTCTATTTCTGAGAGTGTATGGAACAATAAGATCTTTAATATAAGCTGGAGCTTGGTCGTTCAAGGCCTTATACGTCAAAAGTAAAACCTTACATTATATTTTAAACCTTACAGGGAGCCAATGAAGTGATGCTAAAACAGGAGAAATATGATCTCTCCTTCTAACTCTCATCAGAACTCTGGCAGCAGTATTTTGGATCAGCTGGAGGCCTTTAACAGCACTATTAGAACACCCTGATAATAATGAGTTACAGTAATCAAGTCTAGAAGTAATAAATGCATGAACTAAAGTTTCTGCATCTCTTTGATTCAAAATGCTCCTAATTTTAGCAACATTACGCAGGTGGAAGTAGGCTGTCCTAGTAACATGCTTTATATGAGAACTAAAGGACATGTCCTGGTCAAAGATAACACCCAGATTCTTTACCTTCTTGTTGGAGGCCAAATTAATGCCATCCAACGTTGATGACTGACTACACAACTTGTTCCTAAGATTCTCAGGCCCATCAAAGAAGATCTTTGGTTGGAACGCTGGAACACCTGCTTGTTAAGCTGCTCGTTAAGCTGCTCTTTAAGCTGCATGGGGGAGAAGAAGCTTCGGATCGCCTGCTCGATTACACTCAACGCTTTCGTGTTTCTTTGGACTGTCCCGAGCTCTGTGAAACCTGGAGTAATCTGAACCTGTCTCTCCGCCTGCCCATTGCCCTGAGTACAATCATTGTTGAAATTAAAGTCAGTTTTAACAACTTTGAAATCTGAGTCCAGCCTGAGTCCTGCATGTGAGTCAAACGCTTATCTGAGTCCATGAAAAGTTGATGCTTTCAGAAGTTTTCACATATTTCCCGTAGTAGAAACATTTTTAAGCTGTGTGACATACTCACAGCTGATTTGGTTTAAATGTCATAACATCACATTTATTATCTCAGTCGAAGTCATGCCTGCAAATCTGTAAATTGTCGAATACAGGACTGACTCAGCTGCGAGTGCATGTACAGCATGTGCACGCCTCATGCACGAGGTTACAGTTAAGGCTGCTGTTATGCGTTTGGCCTGACGGGGCAATTGCGAGCACAAAAATTTCAAACTCCTTCTAGTCCCTTTAAAGATAACAATAATGCAGAGAGACTCCAGTTGCATCTTCTACAGCTGCAGCTGCAAGATGAAGATCTACCGGCTTTAGCCACTGCTTTTGAGGACCTGAGGAGAAGACAGCCACACTGGTAGGGTTAGGGTTAGGAATAGATCCGGTTAGAACTGCCAGTTAGAAGGGACACCTTTGCTGAACTGTTACACTGTGTCGCATCACACATCATTAAATATGAAAAGTAAGTGTAATTTTCAGGAAACAACAGCTTTTTATCGTGGTCAATTTTATATCATTGTAAAAACATTCAGTCCTCAATAATTTAAAAAATAATTATAGTAAATAATCCTCGATCATCGTGCGCTGTACGCAGGTTGTTTTAAAGGCATTACACTGGCATCACAACGGTTTGCATGGCACATTTGTAGAAAATCCTGGACCAGACCATTGATCTGGTCATGACCTTCCAAAAAGCCACAAACACGAGATTCTTATAAGACTGCTGTAAGGAGGTTATAGGAAATGATGCAAAGCTCGTTAGTAGCACGGTCACAGGCATTTGTATGGGTCATTGTTAGGCTTAAGGAATTCTGCTGACAACTTAAACATCAAAACCAATTATGCTGCATTCAAGGATCCTAAAAACACTGATTTTCTGAAATTAACAGTGTTAATAATCACAGAAAAAGTTAAGTAATCTGTCCAATTTTGAGGCCCTGTGAGCAGCACTAAAGGTGGTTAATGACAAATAACTCACTGGGAAGAAAATAATTAACCTCTTAAGCCCCAACGTCCCCCAATCGGGGGACTTAGGGCCTCACCGCGGCAAAAGATATACAATGCGGCACTAATTATGTAGCAATATAGTCATACTGCACATCAAATTAAACAGGAGAAACTCCGCTACAAGCACATGTGAGTTATTTTCACATAATCCATACACAACTCAAACACCAAGCAAATTAATGTTCAAATGTCAAAATCCGAATCGTGGGGCTTAAGAGGTTAAAGAACACAATAATAAATCTGAATTCTTAGTTGGAATTTAAAAACTTTTCTATAAACACTTGTTCCTGTTGCAGGGTGGGGGAGCTGGTGTTTATCTCCTGCAGTAATAGAATGAGAGGTGGGGTCACACCTGGACAGGTCACCAGTCCATCACAGAACCTTAAAGAAACAAACAACCATTCACACTCATGTTACAAAAACATTATTAGCTCATTTCTATTTTATGTTGTGTAAACTATTAAAATGTTTAAGATACTTTTCTTGTTTATTTCACAACAACAGGCAAAATAGTTGTGATTTCCTACTTTCATTGCAGCATGGTTTGCTGTTAACATTCGGAGGAAAAAAAGACAGAGCCTAAATTTGTGTTGCAATTTTATTTTATTTTTTTTGAAAATATTAATGTCTCCTTTTTGAAAAAAAGTAAGCCATCCGACAAAGGTTCAGGATTGTGTTTTTTATCACCCATATGTTCTCTTAAATCAATTTGCAGGGGCCCCTAATCTTGCAGGAAGTTAAACCCTGCACCTCCAGCATTATGACTGGGCAGCAGATGGACAGAGACAGAAAGACAAAGCATTGGAGCATGTGGTTTTTAACAAGATGTCTTTTGTTGTTTTTTCACATTTTTTCTAGCAACTTGTTTTTCTTTTACTTTCTGGACAAAATTTCTCCCAGCGAATCTAGTTTACTCTGCACAGTTTTAAACCAGATGAAACCCCTCATCAGTCACACAAACATGATCAAAGGACTGGAGAAAATAGTGACATAATGGAGCAACACACAGAAGAGAGAAACCACAGTTATTTGTTTTTTCTGTGTGTACAAAGCATCCTCTGAGCACACTTTCCCTTCACACCATTGTTTGTCTGGCTATAGTGAGTCCATTGACAAAAGCCTTCCAATGTTTGACACATTTTTGGTTTGAAACCTCTGTGCCCTCTACCTTTGCTTGCAAACACACACACACACACACACACACACACACACACACACACACACACACACACACACACACACGTTGCCCTCAGGCAAACAGGAATAACCCACTCACATTGCTGCACAAGAGCAAACACATGCAAGTTCACGAATAAACAGCAGCTTCCAAAGACCTTGAATGACAAACAAGAGATCAAAGAGGTGTAAAATCTTGTTTTTTATCCTCAGTGTGGCTGTTTGTTTGTTTTTACACCTTATTGCATGAAGAGGGAGACAAAGAGTTTCATTTTGAGCTGTAGATGAGAGAAAATGGACAATACCACAGTGGGAGAAACCAAACAAGTCATTGTGAAAGAACTGGAAAATGTAGGACCACAGGAGATATGTGTGGCTGTTTCTAAAGTGTTTCACATGAAAAAGGGTTTAACTGACTTTTGAACAAATAACAAAACACTAACAAAAACATCTTTATGGGTAAAATTCTGCCAATTTATTTTTCAGAATCACCTCCTTGTCAACTACTTTTGGGTTTAGGTCCTACTAGGCCTCGGTGCGGCCGTACTCTGTCGGGAAGGAGGCAGTGTTAATTTTGTTGACTAAAATATTTCCTCATAATTTTAGTCACGAATATATTTTTGCGGACGAAAACAAAACGAAAACTAAAATAGACGGCCCTATTTGAGACGATTATTATGACTAAAATTATGTTGATTTTCGTTGACAAATAAAAGACGAGACGAAAATAGACAGCGACAAAATCCAATCAGAGGAAGAAAGAAAGATGCAGAGAGGAATCAGTCAAAAAGCTAACAGCCGGGGCTACTGTGAAAAGAACCAATCAGAGCTCGGCTTATTGAGCGGTGAGCAGAGGCTTCCGTAGCTGTTTGAGATGCTCCCGGGAAGATGCCAGATGAAGTGTGGAATGGTAAGAAAATGTCCATACTATTTTGCAGTTGTTAAATTAATACCACATAATGCCACATATTTTCGTCGACTAAAATTAGACTACAATTAAAACTAGTTTAGTGACTAAAATTGAAAAGAATTTTAGTCAAAAGACTATGACTAAAACTAAATTAAAATTTCTTGCCAAAATTAACACTGGAAGGAGGTCACCCTCCGATCGGGAAACCGGAGCTTGATCCCGTGTCCCGGCAAGAGGCTACATGTCGAAGTATCCTTGGGCAAGATACTGAACCCCACAACTGCCCCCCGGGTGCTGTTCAAGATCGCTGCCCTCTGCTCTGAGGATGGGTCAGATGCAGAGCCAAATTTCCCCATGAAGGATATTCTTCAAAGAGAATGAGAAGGTGTGTTCAAACTTTTGGTCTGTACTGTATATATAAGAAATTTTTTTTAAAAATCATTAACTACAACATTATATGTATCTTACTCATTCACTGAGACAATATATCTCACTCATTTATTTATATCTCACTGACACTGCCTTCAAGGCCCCTGAGTAGGTAGCAGGGATGTTCCTCTCAACTCGAGCTGCAGCTATCGAATATTTAGCTGTACTCGCGGATGCAATCAGTGCAGCGCAGCGTCTAATGTATGTGTGTCACTTATTTCAGTCTAAGTGAAACATGACGCCGGGTGATTATACAGTTTTAGTAAGTAAACAGACGGTGGTGAGTGACATCAATTAAATGAAGCTTCGAGGCATAGAATTTGCCTCGAATTTTTTGTACTCGAATTATTTGAGGTACTGGAAGAATCATTTCAGCCCTACTCTCAACTTTGTCAATAATTTGTAAAATAGACCAGTAATCAACATGTTTAGATACACAAATATGATCACATTTGTCAATCGCAGTATTTTATATTGAAGAATCGCTTTTATTTTCAAAATTGACCGGATTTTCTTGTGTCTCTTGATAATTCAAAAAAATAATTTAAAATTGGATCCGCACCACATAGATGAAAAAATACTCTGAAAACTCAAAAAGTATTCTGAAAACTTGAAAAAGAATTTGTCAATCCCAAAAATAATTTGGAAACTTTTGAATACACTGAAAAGATTATATTTTATGTCTGCCTATTTACTTTCTGTAAAAACATTTTCTAAAACTGGATTCACATAAGCGTAGTGACCTAAAACATCATGCAGATCTAAAGCCTGGAGTATTATCTAACCTACCAGTAACTAACCCATCGTTTAGCTAATTTCATCTGCATAGAACAGCATAACTCAACGGCAACTGTCCAAAGTTTTTTATGTCTTTTGCTGGCTATGGCTGGTTTACTAGACATGTTGCACTGGTCTGCTCTGTGCAGCACTTGACGGTGATCTACTGGCTGCATTAGCTTACGTTGTGTTTAAAGACAGTTGGAAAAATCTGTTACAACATATTAACGGTTTAAATGACTATAAAGGCTGAAAAAAATGGAGGGGGTGGAGGGCACTGACACAGGAAGTGCGGAGGACATGTCCCACGCGTACCCTGCGGCTGTTACACCCATGCTGAGAATATTACAATAACCAACAACTCAAAATGTGTTTTATTCTGCAATTTTGCACCCTGTCCAGCAGATGGTGCCCCAGGCAGTTGCCTCGGCTCTGCGGCTGGCTGGACTTCAGTTATCTGAAACTAGACCAGTTTTGTAGTCATTTTACTGTTGTGTGTGCTTTTACTAAATGGCTTCTGAGAACAAGCCCAAAGGTTGTGCATAACTTTAGCTTAAGCTTGAGTCACAATGATCCATATGAACACTCGCAGCAGAGTTCTTGCTCACTTCATATGGGTGTGTTGATGACAATGTTACACATTTCTTGTTGTAAGGTGTGTGAACAGCCCCCCATGTGCAACTCACAGCAACTTTAAGCAGTTGTGAAGAGCCTCTGGCTGTCAGCACATTTTGTAGGGGAATGGAGGCATCTCCAAAATTCTGTGTTGATCATCACATCTGCTCAGAAATTTGTGGAAAATCTCCTAACTTTCAAAATGAGACAGCACCTCTACAGACAGAACTGAATTTAGAAGGGACCACAACATCTTTGATGAGCTGTTTCACAGTGTTGCTCCGCACATCATGAAAAATGGGAAGTAAGTGGAATTTTCTGGAACCAACAGTTTTTCATTGTGGTCTATTTTATATCCTTGTGAAAACATGCAGTTCTCTAGAATTTTAGAAGTAAGTAATAAAGTAAATAAATAGTAAATAATCCTCAACCATGGCACGCTGTGTGCAGGTTGTTTGGAAGGCATTGCACTGACATCCCTATGCACAGGGTTTGCATGGCACGTTCATGGAAAGTCTTGAAGCAGACCATCCACCTGGCCACAAATTTCTATTATTTCCTTCGAATAAGAAGACAGTGCCCCAAATTAACGAGTACAAACAAGTAAAATATTGTTACAGCTGCATTAAGGAAGCAGTGGAAAATGGTCCAAAAATCAATAGTAGTGCCTTCGCATTAGTACAGGTCATTGTGACGAAGCTTTTAGAGAACTTTATGAGCATTGTATTGATTCTGAATACAGAAGTTTAGTCAAATATATATTGGTTGTTCTTTTAAGGCACACTCAAGAGGCTGCTTAAAGGGACCAAAAGCAATTTTGGCATTTTTGGGGTCGCAACTGCCCCATCAGGCCAAACGCGTAACAGCAGCCTTAATGGTAAGTTTGTGTATGAGGCACGTATGCTGTACGTGCCCTCACAGTTGAGTCAGTCCTGTATTCCACAATTTACAGATTTGCAGGCATGACTTCGACTTAGACAAAAAATGTGATGTATGATATTCAGACCAAATCAGCTGTGAGCACGCCAGGCAGCTTAAAAATTTTCCTACTACTGGAAATATGTTGAAACTCCTGGAAGCATCAACTTTTCATGGACTATGATTTTATTTTCAATAATAATCAAACTCAGGCAATATGAGCAGGCAGATGCAGGCGGAGAGACAGGTTTGAATGACACCGGGTTTCAAAACTGAGTATGAAAAACTGGACAGAACCAAGCCCTGACATGTTTCATTCCTATTGGCTCACAGAACTCCATGAGCATTTGGTACAAATGAATCAGCTGCTAAGGGATGGTATACACCCCAAATAGCTAACCAAAGGATGTATAAGCCTGATGCTGAAGGATCCCTCAAACTGGATAATCCCACCCAATCATCGGACAATAATTTGTCTCTCCACAAAATTGAAGCTCACGTCAGGCATCATAACAGGTAAGATAAGCGGTCACATGGGTACATGAGTACATGAGCACAGCTCAGAAGGGCATCGGCAAAAATACCAGAGGAGGAAAACAACAGCTCCTAGTAGACAGAACAGTCACTTGAGATTGCAGAACCAAACACACCAACCTGAGCACTGCCTGAATTGATTACAAGAAAGCCTATGTCTCAGTGCCAGTGTCTTAAAACTTTTCATAAATCAAAAACAAGACAGACAGACTTGTAGTAAATATTTTTATGGGTGCGCATAGATATCTGTCTGTCTCTGTGTTGGCTTCTAAAAAACTTTTTTTCAAAAAGTAGAAAAGATGAAAGGCTACGACACGACCACCTAAAATTAGACACCATGTAGGACCGGTGTCAATTAGAGACATTACAAATACAGCAAAGATAACCCTGAAGGAGTTGCAAAGGTAACAGAAAGCCAAGTCTGAATATAACAAAAACCAAAACAAGAAAGGCCATTTGGAGTTCATTAAAGCATAAGAGGGAGACTCCCCAAACACATGGAAAAACACACTTGTGGCACAATCCTACTACAGTGAATGCAAAATACCAGTTTTTTTACTTAATGTAATGCATGATGATGCCAGACATAATGAGGTTGGATCAGCTCCACACTTTTATTCTCCTTCAATCATTTCACACATGATGCAGACAAGAAGCTCTCCTAGGCTTAGCTTTGATTTGTTTAAACCTGTGGCATAATCAAACTCTAAACCTCAACCCTGTTGAAAATCTTCACTACGCTTTGCTGCAGATCCTTGAGGTGGAACCCAGCCGATTTGAGGGAACTGGAGAAGTTTAGCCTTGATGAATAGGAACTGATCCCAGTTGCTAAAAGGGGCTCAAGTTTTCATATTCTGTGTTTCTATCGCACAAAAAAGGGGGGAAAAAAGTTAAAGGAATTCAATACTTTTACAAGATGCTGTAGCAAGACATAATGAGAGTGGAGGTGAGGAAAACTAAGAGTAGAGTGAGGATATTCATGGATGTACAGATTAACACTAACAACTCAACAGGAGTACCCCAGTCTCCATCTTCATCATGCACTTGCACTGCAAGGAGTTTGCCACAAGTGTTTGTCTCCTAGTCTTGAGTGCTCTCCTTGTGCAGTCTTCAGTGTTTCAGTGCTGAGTTGACAGGTGAAAGGTTCGCCATCTCTTAGCGTGGAGAAGTAAGTCCTGATCAAACAAGAAAAAGAAACTGCTCCTGTGTTCTGAGTGAATAGCAATGGACTCTTCTGAGTGACAGCTGAGAATTCACTTTAATACACCAGCAACCTTTCATACAGGATTTTTTTTTTTCTGAAAAATTTCAGTTCTTGTTGTATTTTTTCTTAAAAGCTGTTTCTCACTTAAAAGAGTTTTGGATGTTTAAAGCACAAAATTTAATGTAAAAATTAGCAAGAAAATACAGAAAAATAATTAAAGACATTTGAAGAAGTTCAGGCAGGAATTAACAAAAACACTCCAAACAGGAAGTTACTGCCATCCTCTGTACAGGAAGATTTGGTAACATGTATTTCTTTTGAGTTAACATCAAGATAAACGCTTAATAACAAAATGCAGTAGAAAAAAATGCCATGCAGCAGGAATGTGGGCTGTCATTTATAATAATAACATAAGCAGAATGGTACAAAGGGTGCTGCATCAGATGTGTTCTGAGTTACATAATAGGTGTAAAGAATTATTACCTCACAGTTTTTTTTGTTTAGTCTCCCACAACAAGACTACTGAATTAAATGTATAGAACAATTAACAACATAGGAAGGAAACAACCATAAACACACACAAAATAAAAACCCTCAGCTGTATAATCAAATTAGGGGCACAAATTGTTGAATAAGGAGAAACCATTAGGTTTAAATAACAAAACAGGAAGTCCTTTCATAAAAGCATTCATCCTGATGAGAGAGGAGAGAACGATACAGGCCATTTCCAAAGACAATGGTAAATTTAATTAACTGTGAGATATGACTGAAAGGGAATTCGTGCCACTCTACATAGTAATCCGCTTTCCCTGAGAATATTTCTGAGCAGGATTATCAGCAGCAGAAGTAGCAAACGCCTGGAGGCAGATTTGGATGGGGTCCTGTGGCAATCAGTGGATGCAGACTTTCTACGTAGTTAGAAGTGAATACCTGTGGAGATGCTACCAGAAGATGGTAGATTACAAAACTCTACCACCCCCACCCCCACATTAACTCATTCGGTGCTACTGACGTCTATAGACGTCAAACTGAATCCGAACGCTCAGTGCCACTGACGTCTTTTATTGGCTTAAATCCCGCAAAGCATTCTGGGGCAGCTGCTCTCTGAATATGAACTCATTACAGGCTGTATTTAGTCATATGATCCAGGAGGGGGCAGTGGTGCACTTCTCTGGGTGAGATCACTTATTATTTACCTTGTTATAAGCTGTGTGCAGCAGGGGAGGAGCCAGGCACTCAGGACGAGACAGTGTGAATGAGGGAGATTCAGAGCCTGTGAAACAACTGGGAAGTGATCTCGTTGTTCAGAGTTATCAGAAACTAGTATAGAATTGATGGAATTGAGAAGGTGATGGAGTTTATTATAACATGGATAAAATCCCTCCGTAATGACGGTCGGATCTACTGGGAACGAGTATTGTGTCGAAGGTGGCACGGTTTTTGATCCAGCAGGTCATTTTCTGACTTTCGTGATGTCTTTAGCCTGATGTTGAGGTTCTTCTGACGATTCTAGTGAAGCTGAAGTGGATTTATCTGACCAGTATTTCCTGTTAGGATCTTCTGAATGTGGCAGGGGAGAAAAATAGAGAACGATTCACCGCATAAAACACACGGTAAGTGTTCATAAACAAAGAAATGGCCGTTGGGGGGGATGAGTCGCGCAGTCACACTTGCACATGCGCGCACACGTACACACACACACACAAGTTTGTATTGGTATCCTTATGGGGACCGTCCATTGACTTCCATTGATTTTAGTAACTAGATTTATACCTAACCCAAACCCTTTTCCTAACCTTAACCATTACTGATCTATAACTAACCTTAAGACTAACTAAAACTCTATTCACACCATACCTATAAACCTAACCCCTAACCCTAAAAAGGGGAGTCCCCCTCATGGGGACCAGGCTTCGGTCCCCAGAAGAACCCTGGGTCCCCAGAAAGATAGTAAAAGTCAGGAAACGGGTCCCCAGGAGGTCAGAAATACAAACCCACACACACACACACACACACAGAGTATCTGAATCAGAAATTTGCTGCTTTTTTTCTTATATTTTATTCAAATGTTGAAATTGTCTATAAATGACTCTTTTTAGAAATAAAATAAACTATCAAAAGTACTTTTTAACTGTTGTTATTTTCACTTTCATCGTAGTAAAACCTAGTTCAGATGTAGCATGAATCATTGTCAAAGTCACTGATCTGCTTGAAAAACCTCTTTTCACAAAACGCTCTTTATCTCAGCTTTTAGTCTTAGAATTTTCATAAAGTTCCTCTTTTGTACTGCAGATTACTAAATAACAGAAATAGATAGAAACATTTTTTTTTATTTTGAAAGAAGAAAGACTACATTTTATGATGATGGTTTCAGAATTCACATAGTCATAGGAGAAAATATTCTGTGAGCCTTCAAAAATCTGTAAAAATGCCAAATATCTCTGGCACAGAGGGGGATATGTAATCGGAAAGTGGCTGGCACTGAATGAGTTAAGAAGCTTGTCACATTTGAGGAGGACTGGATGCCAAATGTCAAATGAGAAAGAAATATACTCTCCATTTACGCCGGGCTGATACTGCCTACGGAACGGCTTCGGCCTGGATTCGGTGTGGTTTTTCCGCAAGCTAACACTCACATCTGCTCCAGATAGGGAGTGCGGAAACGGCACTCGCGAGAACAGAAGTTCAGGTGGGTTATCGTTTTGTCGGGACTTCACGCGAGAACACGTCCATTATTTAGGAAGTTCCTACTAAACAATAGCCGTATTCGGTTGTGTGGGCTATATGACTGCTTTCTCTTGTTTGTGTGATGTAATGTTTACATTTCCTATTAGCGAGTGTGCTATCTAAAAAGAAGAGTCAAGTTACAATTGTTTGTACACTCGTTTATTGTGAAAAAACACCGGATGTTAAAGCCACACTTCCTGTATAGCTCGTCAGATTTCATCAAACTTGACGCGGCTCCTCTCCGGCGTCCGGCAAAAATAAGAACCTTGCGGATTCTTTCCGTTGTGCCGGACGGCCCCCGTAACCGGACCCGCACCGCGCGGAGCTACTGTGAGCCTTCAAAAGGGATTTTAATCTTACGGAATACCTGCGGGGGCTGCACCAGACTGGATCTGGGTGCGGTGTGAGCCCAGGGTAACACAGATGGAAAAACAGAGCATGTTGTACTTTTAAAAAAAAGACAGAATATTTCCTAGAAAAGTCGTAACATCTCTTCAATTTGAACAGTCAGGGTTTGATGGGCTGACTTTGTGCAATACTTTCCCCAAAAAAGTACATCTGCATTTTAGTTTTTTGAAGCTTTATTACTGTCCTCAGTGTGAATGACAAGTCTGTCAGGACGTCTGTCAGCAAGAATCTGCTGTGCAAACCATCATTTTCAATTACAACAGTACACCCAGGTGGCGACTATGATTAGCTAATTTGTTCCACTCTCCACTGTTTAAAGCAGTACTAAATAACTTTTCCACAGCCGTGTCTCAGATGGCCATTGCTGGAACCGGTGTTCTGTTAAAATATGCTACCGGTTGAGATGTGCTACTGATTCCTTCTGCACATGTGCCACAAGTTCCACAGTCTTAACTTAAAAAAAAAATATATTGTTTATTTAAATACATTTTACCTGTCAAATAAATTCTCCGAAGGATAGGAACACTATGATGTTATTTTTACTTTCTTTGAATTTTTAGAGCGACAGGCAAATGTTTGGACACACCCAGAGGAGAAGGACCCAACAATGGCTGATAAGGATCCAGAGGGCTTTTATATAGAAAATATCAGGAAAGGATCATAAAAATATGCTTAAATAATTAACAGGGCACACTCACCATAAACAAGAATACTGTATAAACTTTGAGTGACATTTCATTATGAAATAAGTTGTCAATTCATATATGGCAGTGTTTTTCGAGAGGGCAGCATAAATCATCAGAACACCACTTCTGGCTGCGACTCGAATTAGTAAGTGTAATATAGGGGGACCAGAGACATCCAGAGTGTCTAATATGAAGCTGAACATGTTTTTTGGTGAGTATTCACTTTGACAAGTTTCAAAACAGTAGCTTAAACTTTTAAAAGTGAATTTGTACTACTTTATCATAAGGTACTGCAACAAGCAAAGGAGAAAGAGGAGGCCCTAACGAATAATCTCTTCTGTGACAAAACAGGAGGCCGTAGTTAGGTCATCTGGAAATTCACCATTCTCAGGTGAAACAGAATCAACCGTGAGGTGAGGAGGTGGAACAAAGACAGGCAATTATAAGCTACACATGACCTGTTGAAATGAAGAGCCACCGTGGAGCCTCTTGGCTCTTTTCCAATAAAATTGATACTTTAAAAAAATAAATAAAACTCAGACACTTCAAAGAGCATTTATTCACCCTAAAGCCAAACCAGGAGGATTTCTATTTCCTTTTCGCATTATCTGCTTTATAAGTGGACAAACTTAAATGTCCACAGTCAATATTCTTAATAAGACTAGAGGGAAAACTGAGAGCAGCCACTAATTTAAAAGGAATACATAGAATCTCAATTTGCCAACATCGACACCAAACAAAACCCCATGACGAAGAAGTACAGTGTTCCTCAAGGCCTGCTAAGACCACCATGTGCTCATTGAAACCCATCTGTACTTATTTGGCTAAAAAGCTGAAAAATAAAACATGCAACATGGAACAAAATGGGCCAGCAGAGACTAAAACACTGACAAACAGAAGCTCTTAATGTTTAAATAAACTTCCCCCGGATCACAGAGTTATATCTATCAGAAGGTACGTAGAATTGTTTGTTTTGGAAACTATGTCAAAAAAGCAAATGTTGATGAACAACAGATTTCTGTAACAATATCAAGCCTGAGAGGAGAATAAAGTAACAAAACCTGCACCTTTTTACATCACCACACTTACACAACTTATCTCGTGAGCTGTACACTAACAATCTATGTTTCTGCTCGCTTATCAGAGTTTTCTACGGAGGTTTATTAAAAAACAAATCAAAAATAGCATGATGTTTAGTAGTATCATCATGTAACATTATGTTGCAACATTTGACAGTTGTTTGTTTTTCTTTCTGAAACAATTTACTAGCTTGTTTTTTCATACTGTGACATTGAATGAACTGAGAAAGTCATTCCACATGGGAAGCAGCCAACACAGTTGTTGTCACTCTGCACAAGCATCCTATCAATCCCCTCCCCCAAATCTGACCAACATCTGGGACTGGCAGAGGTGGGGATATGTTGGAACAGGCAACAGGGACATTCTGATGGATCAAATAAAACACAATCTGTCATGTTTGTTTGCTTCCCAGGCTGCAGTTTTCTATGAACAGATTTAAGTTTTGAGTTAAAGGCTCAAGTTGATGATAAAATGCTGCACACTGTGCCAACATCAAGGCTGCAAGGCTGGGGTTTTTCAATGTGCTCTATAATGTATAATATCTGTATGATAGGCTAGCACCGCTTCATTAGATTTCTTGTCCTCATCTCTCACTTGCCTCTTTACCTGCACCCACTTCCCAAAAATCAAAAGTATCATGATATTAATTAAAACAATAATGACAAACAAACTATCTTCATGATAAATGGGATAACAGCTTTCTTTTGTGAATGTGTAGCTAGTTTTAAAATATGTGTCCTCATCCAGCTCCAAGACAATAACAAGATGAGTCCAAAGACAAATATACAAAAGTTGTTAACCAGAGGAGCAGCAGCATCACTCTCATGAAGGCTTTATTTGTCTCAGGCCAAGTGAACCACTTGTTCGATGGCATCTGAAGAACATGGTTTCCAATTTATGAAGCTGGAGCTCTATTATTAAAAATTATCAAAAGCATTTTCAAGGTTTTGAATTAACGAGGTTGAGAGAGGGAGGCAGGAAGGGGAGAAAGTAATTGAATTCGGGAAGGATAAATGTTAAAACGTCAGCACATATGGGATGCAGTTTGCTGTGGGTGTCCTTTGAATGACAATAATAATGAAAAGAAGACAGCGAGAGAGAGTAAGTGAGCCGTGTGGAACATTTGCATCGTTTGAACTATGATATTGCTTTGTGTGTGAAATCCAGCCTGCGAACATGCCACATATTCAGTCAAGACTGCACAAGCTTTCAGCTGCAGTTTGGCTGCTTAGTATGCCATCCGCCTTCATAGAAATATCAAACACAGTTCACAAAAAGCAGGAGGATCAGTGTGACGCAAAGCTGTCTGGGGAAACAAGAGACACACATGGATGAGGATGAATATTAAAAAAAAGTAATCAAAACACAGACATCAGATTTGATCGTTTGAGCAACTAAGATCAGGTCACTTCCCTGAAACATAAAAGTCCAGAGTAACCTTGAGTATTTATGTTGTTGGATTAGAGTCAGAGGAGTTTGAAACATTTCATTACTGAGCAACCTTCAGGTCTCAGGCATGTTTGGGAGGGATTAAAAAAGGGCATCAGTCTTTTTGGGACTTTCTAGAGATTTTAGTTCCAGTTACTGTCACAAATACGTGGTGAAGCTGGAGGTACAAGAGGCAGCTACAATATACAATTTTCTTGAGACATGTATTTTGCATTATTGTACAAAGGATTTGGTGATTTGTATCTCGCTGGTTTCTTATGTATGTTATTCTTACTTTACGTTATTCTCTGTGCACCTTCATTCTTGACAAATTCTTTGTATTGTGCAAATGAAACTTTACAATAAACTGATTCTTACAAAAAAGAAATTTATTTTATACTCAGAGATCTTTGCATTTCTTAATCTGATTTAGTGAAAACATTTTCTGGAATACATCTTGGCTAAAACAATAGGAAATGATACTTGACTAATATCTGCAACAATAAGGTTATCTTATATGAAAGTAAAGAGTCTAAATGAAGAGTCACTAAAGCTGGGGACTGCAAACTTTCCAAAGGAAACAGTGACTTTTCCCATTGCTTCTAACACATTATTTCTGTAGAACCACAAAATCATCTAGACCCTTAAAATAAAGATAAAACCATCACACAAAACCATCTATGAAGTAGTTTATTCCATGAATTTAATGGTTTTATTGTGTGCTTGGGGTCAAAAAGTGACCTAACACACTTACCTATTTTGGTTAAATACAAAGACTGAACCAGAAATAAAAAAAGAGCCAATACATAATAAAAAAACTTTAAAAGGACCTTCAAAAAGCCTCGAGAACTGTTGCTCAAAAAGTCTGTCTTTAGATGGAAATGAAATAGAAAAGGTTGGCTCAAGACTTTTGCACATTCAGGAGGTTAAAAAAACTGTACACGTTGTGACAGTTAAGTCATTGTTACCCGTAACTTGTTTATGTGAGATGCATGGCTGGACTGGCCACATGGCAGAGTTTTTCCTGCGTTCAAATTTGCGTGGCGGCTGCCTCCAGGTAATTTTGTGCCGCCCCAGCCTGATTTCACTATGCCCCCAGCTATATGGATGTTATTTTAACTGCAGTTGCAGCGTTGCACCACTATAGGGGCGCTGTATCAGCAGCGGTGCACCGGAAAGGGCTAAAACAGCTGCAGAAAAAGAAGATCAAAAATAGATTTCCCCCGGCTCGTCAAACAGGTAAATATTGTTTTGGGTTTTTTTGTATCCAAGCATGTCTTGTTTATTCTTATCTTTTAAATCCTCCATATCAACGCAAAGCCAACATGTACGTGATTTAATTTTACCAATCCAATACTATTGGTGAATTAATCAACTTCCACCTTATACCTTTCTTGAAGAGACTAAAGGCATCAGACTTTAACATAACTAAGACAAATTAAAAGATGTAAAATATGAAATGACCATAAAACTAAAATTTAAAGAGAAAAATGAACCATTTTTTATGACTTTGTTGCAGAGTTATCATATGTTAAGTATCAGTTCATGGTATCTGTTAACTTTTACCGATGCATGTACATTAGACGGTATCGGGCCAATACCAGTATCGGTGCAATCCTAATTAGAACGCTTAACTAAAAAATATTTAGCGTGTGAGGTAGTGGAATGCACAGAGTATGTATGTGCTGGCGCATAGTCAGGATGGTACTACGTCTGCCTCAAATTGAGCGAGGAAAAACCCTTGGGTGTACCTGGCATTTGCCCGGTGGGTCGACGTCTTTTGTGGGCAGCAGGCTGATGGGTATTTTTTGTTTTTGTAACTGTATAAACTATTTACAGTGGTGGATTGGCCAATTGGTTATGACCAACTCTGGGCTGGACCAATTACAGCCGAGGAGGTCGGTCGCTGTGTCTCTGTATAAGTTTGTCAGTGTGACGGCTCAAAGTCCCGAAGATGACAATAAACTCTTTCGTTCTGATGGTCATTAATGTGTAAAGTCAGTTGAAAAATGTATTATAGAAAAATAAAGTGCCTGACGGGGGCTGAGCCGCGTTTTTTTCAAACCACCTCTGAAGGTAGTACTATCAGGGCTGAGTCAGGCCGCACCATCCGCTGTGCAGTGATTGGCTAGGGCAGTTGATGATGCTAGTAACCCCAACCTGTCACTGCTGCTCTCTGATTGGTGTGGCATATGGAAACACTCGCTGGAAACACTTTGAAAAAATCCTGGGTGTTTTTCTGAAACCGTGCTTGGGAAGCTTCCTGCCGTGCTGCTGGATTTTCTGAGTCAAACTACTTTCTGTATCACAGAGTTTTCGCGCCGCTTGCAAATCGAAACCCCACCCTCACTTCTGTGAACACAATGGACACAGAAGACAATACGGGCCATGTGGTGTTAGGCTGAGTCGGACGGGCTGATCTCGTTGTTGAGAGTTATTACAAACTAATATAGAATTTATGGAATTGAGAAGGTGGTGGAGTTTATTACATGAATAAAATCCCTCCAGCACGACGGTTGGATCTACCGGGAACGAGTATTGTGTCAAAAGTGGCGCGGTTTTTGATGCAGCTTGTCATTTTCGGACATGTGATGTCTTCAGCCTGACGTTGAGGTTCTTCTGGCGAGAGCAAAGAATACTATTTCCTGCCCCGCTGTGCATGGCAACGTCAGACGTCGTGTCTTTCTGTTTGCTACGTTATGCTACAGCATTTTAGTGAGCAGCATGCTAGGCGTGGTTTCAACTGTGGGAGCTGCCGGAAACTAACGAACAAAGGAGTTGTGACGAAACAGAAACAAGGCCGTTTGGACTCGGGAGAAATCGGGTGTTATCGCCACCTGCGTAGTTTGAGAGATTAAAACTGAAAGAGAAGTTGTTGACCCATTTTCACACCCACTATGAAGGTAAGAACACCTGTGGAGCTAAAATATTCAACATTGAGCAGCAGAGTTAGGTATTGCCACTGTTCCACTAGTGTCAGTACAGAACGGAACATTTCGGGTCAGTACGTTATGGAACCAGGGCCGGCCCTGAACATAGGACACTTGGGCCAATGGCTAGGGCGTCATCTGCTGGAGGGGGTGCCAATTCTCAGCTGGGCTGCCATCTGACTTCAACTTCCTCACTTATCTAACCAGGACCAGGACTGGGCACAGTGCCCCAAGCCCCAAAGCCACCCTGGCAGGGTAGCAGCCACCCCAGCCAATACAGATCAGTGGAGCCTGGTACAGGACAGCCTAGTTAAAACCTAAAGGTAGTCTGAATCCACTAATGCTGGGAAGACACTGTGCGATTTCAAGGGGATTACAACTTTATATATTTTATACCTTTTACAAAATGTTCCATTTGCATCATAATAAATACATTTGTGAAATGGGAATGTTCAGCTTTGTGTTCTTAATGAAACTAGTTTGTAATGTATGTCAGCAATGTGGGAAGGAAACCACAACTATTTATTAAAGTACTGCACATTTACCTAATCACTCACTGTCAGTGATGAAAGAGTCTGATGTGCTTGCCATTTTGCTGCATATATGATTTCACTGGAGGTTGAACGATCTGCCAATGTAGTAGACTTGTTTGATAGTGCAACAACACTCTCAGGAAATGTTGACCTTTATGGCCATTCGTCGGTAAAGTCATCCTTTGGACACGAAAATACCACTTGCTTTGCAATAATTTAGGTATGTACTACCCCCATCACCAGGGAAACTACACATAGGTACCCCTGCTTTAAAGTGATGAACTCTAGGCCTCGAGGGCCAATATGCTTAAGGTTTTGGATGTTTTCCTGCTTCAACACACCTGATTCCAATCTGCAACATCTAAGAAGCCTGTTAACAACTCGCTCATCTGCATCAGGTGTGTTGAAGCAGGTAAACGTCTAAAACATGCATGATAGTGGCCTTTGAGGCCTGGAGTTGGGCACCCCTGCTTTAAAGCAACTGGCTGCAGAGCTTTTTTGAGTTCACCCAACTTTTGCAAGTAGGTAGTTGTGCCAACTTTTTCATTTAAGTTTGTCTGGCCCTTGATTCAACTGCTTATTTTAGGTTTAAGAAACTCCTTTATCCTATTTTGTCCAGGTTCAGGACAAAGTAACAATTAATGTCAGTTGTTATATTGTTTTCACTTACCGGTGATTCCAGTACTTTAATGAACTGTGGACCAGTGTCTTGCACTCTGTCGTCTTCTGGGGCTACACGTGTTTCCAAACCTGGGGGGGCGTGGCTTAGGAATTCTACCTGATGGGAGGGGCTGAGAGTTCTGTGACTTTGTTGACAGTCTAAGCTAGGCAATTTGAAATCAGGGATATCAGCTTTAAGGAAAGGTCTTGCATATTTCAGAAAGAAAAACATTTATCGGAGAAGAGTCCACTTGCTGAACTGACCTGCCTGCAGTCAAGACCTTTCACTAACAGAAAACATCAGGAGCATCGTGAAACAAAACATCCAGCCTTAAAGTGTGACTTTTATTTCCAATATCAAACCACTTAGAGAAAATAAAATCCTCCCCTCATTAAAGGTTTTTTAAGCTCTTCTCTGTAGACACCACAGAACAGTCACCAAGCTGATGGTCTTAACTGATGCAAAAGGGACATTTTTCCTTTTTTTGAAACCAGAAGATATTCACTGCTTTCCATCCATCTGCTGGCTGTCACTCACACTAATCAATTCTGTCCATCCCCTGGTGGTGGCAAGTCTTTTCAATTTGATTAAGCTCAGATGAACCACCAGGAGTAAACAGATGACTGAGTCATTCCCTGTAAGCTGGTAAAGGAAAGAAGAAGATGCTGATAGATTTTTTAAATCACTAAAAGCAAAGAAAGAACTGTGTGACTCTATAGGTTCCAAAACAAATGATCTAATACATGCCCAAAGGTTTCCAAAGGCATAGTGACAAATGTAGCTGAGGGCAACTACTTAGGCTTAGATAAAATTCAACAGCTTGTTGAAGGTCTTTAAAATTAGTCTAAGACCCACTTCTACTGAAACTCTAGAAACAAATGCGCCTGTTATCCCATCTGGCATGAAAATTCGAGTTAAAACGTGTTAGAAAAGGTGGTTTTCCCTTGAGTGCAACTAATTTTTCATTTTCTTTAATAAAGACATAATGAAGCTTGATATGACACACATAATTCGACTCATGTCATTTTATGTGATATTTGGTTTTATAGTAACAAATGGAGATGACACAGCTCATGCAGGATATGAAATCGGCCACTGAAAATCTTCAAGTTTAAGATGATTGAGATTGTTGAAAAAAATGGAAACTCAGAATTCATTGAAAGCATTTTGAAATGGCAAATAAAAGAGCAGTTTCATTTTTAGAGAGAAAATAAAGACCTTGCCATTGTCTAGTCAGATTTTTGCACAGTGTTACACTTTTCTATGGCCAATCCAAAAGTATTAATATAATGCTTTAAAAAACAAATTTTGGTCTTCAGGGATATTTCTTCAGGCTTTCTAAAGAGCTTTCAATGTTTTTCATGATACTTTAGTTGCTTTTTTAATATTTTTTAGTTCAGTACTTGACCAATCCCCAGAATTCTTTTTGTCTTCAAGACACTCAACAAAGACCTATAAATCAAATTTGAATTTACCTATTCTATCTTTTTGACAGGCTGCTTGGGCCTAAAGCTAAATTTGAAACTTGGTTCCTTATTAAACTGTCTGTTTACATGTATAATAGACACACCAGTTCCTCTCCTGAGTTTTGCAGCCTTTTTGACTTGTTTCTTATTTTGTCTATTTGACTGCTTAATAATCTGTCAGATACACTACACTTACTAGCCACTTTATTAGGTATACCTTGCTAGTACCAGGTTAGACTCCCTTTTACTTTCCGAACTGTTTTAATACTTCATGGCATGGATTCAACAAGGTACTGGAAACATTTCTCTGAGATTTTGGTCCATATTGACATGATAGCATCACGCGGTTGCTGCAGATTTGTCAGCTGCACATCCTAAGGCTCTACTGGATTGAGATCTGGTGACTGAGGAGGCCATTTGAGTACAGTGAACTCATTGTCAGTCTGAGAAGATTCAAGCTTTATGACATAGAGCATTATCCTGCTGGAATTAGCCATCAGAAGATGGTAGGTACCACTATGGTCATAAAGGGATGGACATGGTCAGCAACAATACTCAGGTAGACTGTGGCATTGCAACGATGCTCAATTGGTACAAAGG
Organism: Pachypanchax playfairii; assembly: GCA_006937955.1. Classification (NCBI taxonomy): domain Eukaryota; kingdom Metazoa; phylum Chordata; class Actinopteri; order Cyprinodontiformes; family Aplocheilidae; genus Pachypanchax; species Pachypanchax playfairii. Next base: position 1,370,358 of record SSNP01000032.1, on the reverse strand, counting down.
GGCTCAAAGTGTGCCAAGAAAAGGTCCCCCACACCATTACACCACCAGCAGCAGCCTGAACCGTTGATACAAGGCAGGATGGATCATACTTTCATGCTGTTGATACCAAATTCTGACTCTACCATCTGAATGTCACAGCAGAAATCGAGACATATCAGACCAGGCAACATTTTTCAATCTTTCGTTGCCCAATTTTGGTGAGTCTGTGTGAATTGCAGCCTCAGTTTCCTGTTCTTAGCTGACAGGAGTGGCATCCGGTGTGGTCTTCTGCTGCTGCAGCCCATCTGCCTCAAGGTTAGACATAATGTGCATTCAGAGATGTTCTTCTGCATACCTTGGTTGTAACGAGTGGTTGTTTGAGGTACTGTTGCCTTTCTGTCAGCTTGAACCAGTCTGGCCATTCTTCCCTGACCTGTGGTATCAACAAGGCATTTTCACCCACAGAACTGCAGCTCACTGGATATTTTCCCTTTTTTGGACCATTCTCTGTAAACCCTAGGTTGTGCGTGACAATACCAGTAGATCAGCAGTTTCTGAAATACCCAGACCAGCCCGTCTGGCACCAGCAACCATGCCACGTTCAACGTCATTAAAATCACCGTTCTTCCCCATTCTGATGCTCGGTTTGAACTGCAGCAGATCATCTTGACCATGTCTACGTGCCTAAATGCATTGCGTTGCTGCTATGTGATTGGCTGGTTAGAAATTAGTGTTAAAGTGCAGTTGGACAGGTGTACCTAATAAAGTGGCTAGTGAGTGTAATGCACATAAAACAAGCGCTTCCACCTGGAGACGTGTCTTGTTTAAGGGAAATCTCATAAATGGAATTTGATACCGTTGATCAAAAGTTGATCCTTTTTATTTGTCTAACCTTTCTGCTTTGTTCATTGCTTTTGTTTCTCTGGATTCCTCCCACATTTCACTATGAGAATAGAGAAGTAGATCTCATCTCTCCTGATGCTGCTCTGCTCCAAAGCTACAATACGTCATTCACCTATTTACACACACACTCACACGTTTGGTGGTGATAAACTACACACATGTTGTCCTAGGACACATACTGACAGAGGCGAGGCTGCCAAACACCAGTGCTGCTGGACCCTCCGACCACCAATAAACAGGCAAAGTGGGTTAAGTGTCTTGCCCAAGGACACAATGGCCAGGCAATCAGGGATTCGAACAGGTGACCAGACAACCTGCTCTACTGCCTGAGCCACACAGTACTGGTACAGTTTGTACAAAATGTGGGAATATATTGACATCATATACAGAACTTACTAACTTCTGAAGAAATGAAGATGGAACCCTGAAAAACAGACACATGTGAAAGAACAGAGAAGGTTAGAAAGAATGGAACTTGTTAGACTTGTCTTTTATACATAAATACAGTGGGGCAAAAAAGTATTTAGTCAGCCACCAATTGTGTAAGTTCTCCCACTTAAAAAGATCAGAGAGGCCTGTAATTTTCATCATAGGTATACCTCAACTATGAGAGACAAAATGAGGAAAAAAAATCCAGAAAATCACATTGTCTGATTTTTAAAGAATTTATTTGCAAATTATGGTGGAAAATAAGTATTTGGTCACCTACAAACAAGTAAGATTTCTGGCTTTCACAGACCTGTAACTTCTTTAAGAGGCTCCTCGGTCCTCCACTCGTTACCTGTATTAATGGCACCTGTGTGAACTCGTTATCAGTATAAACGACACCTGTCCACAACCTCAAACAGTCACGCACCAAACTCCACTATGGCCAAGACCAAAGAGCTGTCAAAGGACACCAGAAACAAAATTGTAGACCTTCACCAGGCTGGGAAGACTGAATCTGCAATAGGTAAGCAGCTTGGTGTGAA
>SSNP01000032.1:1346311-1365305 GCA_006937955.1 Pachypanchax playfairii | reverse complement strand
AAAATTTTTTTTTTTTTTTTTTTTTTTTTTTTTTGTTTTCTAAGAGTATGTTTTTGGAGATTTTAATGCAAGCAAGGTTTATTTCTAAATTTAGTTAAAGGTTTACCTGTTTACGCAATCAAATTTTTTTTTAATGTACCGAAAATGAACCAAACCATGACATTAAACCAAGGCATATATAGGAGCCAGTGTGGTGTTTTGCATGAAATCGAACCATTTTCTAATAATGCTCTGTTGTTAAAAAAGTGAAGGAAGGAGAGAAAAAAAAGTTTTTGTAAAACTTTTTAAAAGTTTCCCCTCCAATCCAATTAATCGATTCAAGACCCCATCAGATTCATCGATGATCCACATAGTCATTTGTAAATCCACTGGCCTTTTGAAATGGGTGTAATGAAGTGTTCTCAAGAGTGGTCCATCTGCCCTAGTTGTTTACAAAGACAAACAAAAAAAAATTGTGTAGGGAGCAATGTTTATTTATGCCACTCACAGTATTGTTGTCATGTTTTGTCATGTGTTGTGCTTAGCGTTGTTTTATTCATGGTCATGAACTTTGTTTTCATCCCTGTAGTCCATCTCTGGATCGCCCAGGTGCCATGACTCAGTAATCATTCTCTCGTCAGTTAAAAACTTCTCAATGTCAGATCCTACGATTGCCTTCATGTCACCCTGAAATTGGTGTCCTCAGATTTGTTTGTGAGCCCAGTGTTCTCCAATTGTTTCCAAGTGTGAGTTTGGTTTACTGCTTGTTAGCATTTTTTTCTGTATTAAAAGACTTACTTTGTCTCATCCTGCACTTCTGTTCCATATGTGCATTGTTTTTGACTGTTATTATTGATTCTAACTATAACTTTGTCATGATTTATTGGTTCTTTTAAACCATATCTCCACTAAAAGCAGTAAACATTGTCATCCTAGATGAAGAGGCATCAGTAGAAACCACACATTGATCTGTGATCATAACATTTAGCAGGAGAAATAAATAATCTATGACTAAGAGGCCATTCCATTAAAAACGTTTTTCTGTTGAATATTTTAGCTTCAGGTGTTCTTGGCTTTGTACTGGGTGTGAAAATGGCACAATAACTTCTCTTTCAGTTTTTATCTCTCAAACTACGCATGTGGTGATAACACCCGAGTTCGAAAAGCCTGTGTTTGTTTCATCACAACTCCTTTGCTCATTAGTGATCATCAGCTCGCACAGCTGAGACCATGCCTAGCAGGCTGCTGGCTAAAAGCTGTTAGCATAACAGCTAGCATTTTATTTCTATTTTTGAGTATTTCTTACTATTTTTTTCTTCTGGAAATATTATTTTTTAAATATACTTTTTTATTCGGGTGTTGTGCTGATTGAGTTTTTTTTTTTCTTTTTGCTCGATTAGTCACTTTTTTGCCACTTGTTATGATGAGTAACCATGGCAACAAGAGACTTGTTTACAGGAAAGAGCAGTTAATGGCGACTTCTGAGGCTCAAATAATCCTCAGATTGAAACCCCGAATCCTTTATGAGCTAAAAAGAAGAAGACTTGGATGCAGGGCAGGAGCAAAGCAAAGAGAGAGAAAGAGGAAGTTTAAACATTCACTTCCATCAGTCTGACAAATATGAGATCTCTTGCTAACAAAATGGATGAACTTGAAACTCTGTTAAAGACCCAGCCAGAGTATCAGGAATGCAGCATCATGTGTATTACTGAGACATGGCTAAAGGAGCATATCCCGGACTCCAGTGTGTCTCTGTCTGGCTTTCAAACAATACGGACAGACAGAGATTTGAAGAGGCGCAGTAAAGGGAAAGGAGGGCTGGACTTCATAGGAATGGGTACCAAACCCCGGTATTAAATAGCCCCGGGGCTGATCCTGACGGTCCACCCGGATTGATAAGCTTTAGCCTTATCGGTCCTTTTAACGGTAAATTAGGGTCGTATTTATCTTTTGCGGGAGATATTAACACAGGCCAAACACTGTCAGCCAGCTCCTTCTTAACAAGCACACACACCGCGGGGAGGGGGGACAGCTGCGCGCTCCCGTCTTCGCGTCATGCTCTCACTAGAAGCTCCGCTCACCAGCAGGTACGCAGATACGATGGCAGAGTGAACGAAAAGATTCAAAATGTGGCTTCATTTTACAAAAATAGATGCCGATAATGCACACTGTTACAAACGCAATAAAAACTCTTGCTTTTAAAGGCGGGAACACGAGTAACTTCACCAACCACCTTGTTAAAATACACCAAATACAAACAGAGAGATGCACAGTCACTGAGTGCTGCTGCAATAACAACAAGCCCTGAATCAGAGGGCTTATTTTACACTATACACTTTGATTCAAAATCGTTCATTTTGGTTCTTAATAGCACTGTTTTATAAGGAAGTTATGTTTGATATTTTTTATTTGAATACATTAAACGTTTTTAAATAGACAACATAGTATTTTTAGTTTCTGATATAAAACAAGTTGTTTATACAGAGTTTATACAGTTATTTATTTGGTACTTTTTATTTTGACGTTATTTATTTTCCGTGCTTTGCTGTTCCAATTGTTAAAAAATAAAATAATTATAGTTCATTATTAGTTTTTTTTTCCCCTTGTGTTTTAGTCTTTCAAAAAAAAAAGTACCGATACGGGTACCAATTAAGTACCGAACCGATAAGGAGTATCGTTAAGAGTAGTAGTATCGATAAATCCTTAACAATACCCATCCCTAGGACTTCATTTCTGTACAACAGCTTTGGAAATTAAATTAAAATCATCATGGAGAACCCTCATCAACCTCTTCACCACAAAGTAACTCAATAGAGTGTCTTCAGTGAAGTGACTTCTTCAGATCCGCTGCAGCACAGACCGCTACAGGAGATCCTTCTTGCCCACAGCTAGAACCCTCTACAATGGCTCCCTAAAGAAGAACTGAGCTACAATACAACAACACTTAATTTCCCTTCTGGGATTAATAAAGTATTTTTGATTTGATTTGATAAAGACGGGACACAACAACAGGATACTCAATTTGTTGTTGCGCATCCACAGTGGGGAAGGATACATGAAGCCTTGCTCTCATAGGCTAGTTTGTTGGCAAATCTGAGTCAAGCGAAGTAGCATGATGAATATTAATGAGTTGAGGCCGAAGCCACACAGATCTTCAAGCAGTCGAAGTGAAACGGCTGTAAATCAGTGTTTCCTAATGTTTTTTAGATATAAAATGTTTCATATTACAGGTTAATACTTTAGAAATAACCACAAATTCATGAAATTTGTGTGAAATGGCCTCTTTAAAAGTTTGTTTCTGTTCTATAACAGCTTTAAAAGCTTGTGATTTTGACCAATTTCTTGCTCTTCCAAGTTCTTTGATCATCCCTTTCAGGATTCATTTTATAGATATATCCTTCTAATCACAGCAATCTGACCATGTTATCTTCTTAGGAGGAGTCCATAGTAGGAGGAGAGTGGGAGGAGAGGAATGACTGCGTTTCACACTGCTCCCTCGGACTCTCTCCCTTCCTGCTCTGCTTGCTGTCTGTGTCCCAGAGTCTCTCTCTGCATGATCTTTGAATTCTTAAATATTGATCTGGTAACCTGGTCACTCAATGCAATTGACAGAACTTTTTCAATCCAGAAGCTCGCGACGGGAGAGCCCTCATGCCCTGATTCGACCCACGCAGCGGGGTATGTCATGGATCCATGGGGGTAGTGGAAGATGGTATGCCTCTCCGTGTTGTCAATTGAGGACATGGAAAATATATACATATGGATTACTGATATCTGGATTTCTGCTGACTGGAGCTGGCAGTTACCTGGCATATCAACAAATTCTAAAACTACAAATTGGATGTTCCCTTTCTGGCAAATGTGTTGCTGTGTAAACATCCCTACTTTAGTTTCATCTATCATAAAGTCAAAGTTTTAAGGCTCCTGGCTCATTTAAATACAGCTTGTAAACTAAACAGCCAAAAGCATAATGATATAAAAAATGTCAATACAGCTATCAAGGTGTACGGAACAAATCCTAACATGGTTGCACAGTAAACTGACTTCTCAGTGACATTGAGACTGTCACTGTGATAGATTTTCCTGATGCAATCTGAGCTGGCTGTATTTCATTACTGCACGGTTGCATCAGTCCTTGACCAGATCATCAAACTGTCCTCATCAGTCATAACCTGAGGATGTGAAGCATGTGCTCCTGAGCCTCTGCAGATTCACATAAAGCCTAAATTGCTCAAAACAAGTGAAACCATGAACGAAACTGCAGCAGGAATGGGCCAGTTTTGCAACATTCTTCATATTTCCACATTCAAGAAAACAAAGAAATGTGTAAATTGGGCAGCACAACCAGAGAGAGCAGAGACACCAGTTTTGACTTCAATGTAACAGCATATCTAATACTTTGCAATTAAGATCAGTGTTGACTGGAAGTGCAGTGTGCAGTGAAAGGTGACTTATGGCAACAGTTTTTGCAAACACTGTCATTTAATAAACAGAACTTTTGTGGATAAGACAGCGTAAACACCTGCCTTGAAGCTGACCTACACACTCTGTTATAAATCACCCACCAAGGTGTAACTTCATAACATGATCATCTTGTGCTAAAAGAAACAATTCAAAAATGTATTCCTTTCTACAACCCAACAACAGACCAACATGTTTTGTTTGTCTCTAACATGGGATCTCACCACGCTGCTCACCCTCTGCACTTAAAATACCCAACTGAGGTGTGCTGATAGACGTGATGTTTTGTCATAAATGTTTTCTGTTGTGTTAAACTCTTACACAAGTTGAACAAGATGACATCAAAGAATTCTTCAAGAATGAAAGGAAAAAACAAACAAAACTTTATAAAAACTTTTTTTAACTTTTTTAAAGTAACAAAACTTTAAAGAAGCCATATAGTTTTAAAATGTGTTTCTTGTTCTGGTTTTGTTGAAGAATTCTGATTACTACTTGTGTATTTATTTATTTATTTTGTCGGTTTGGCATTACTATTTATAAGGTTTACTGTCTTGAAAATGTCTATGTATGACCCTGCGATGGACTTGCAACCTGTCCAGGGTGTTCTTCGTCTCTCACCCAGTGACTGATGGAGATAGGCACCAGTTCCTTGCAACCCTGAACAGGAAAAAGCAGGATCGGATGGATGGATGGATGGATGGATGGATGGATGGATGGATGGATGGATGGATGGATGGATGGATGGATGGATGGATGGATGGATGGATGGATGGATGGATGGATGGATGGATGGATGGAAGGAAGGAAGGAAGGAAGGAAGGAAGGAAGGAAGGAAGGAAGGAAGGAAGGAAGGAAGGAAGATGTGTCTCATCAAATAGAATGACTTCATGTCCACTGTCTGATGTTGCAAATTATCTGATGCTCACAGAAATCTGCTCTGGAGAAATCTTCAGGGGGGGTGTTGTGTCACTGCTGTCTCACCGTTAGATCTCTCTCAGCTAGATGTAGCAGGGTGTCACAGAAAACACGTTCTTTGCGTGTCTAATTATACTATAGGACAAAAACAGTACAAACAGTACCAACGTCTATTGGGAGATGGAACGTTTACTCTGGTTTATTGACTGAAAAGAAATCTTTCATCCCCAGACACAATGCATAGCTTTTTCCAACTCAGCAAACTTTGTCAGACAGGTGGAGTTCAGAAATGTTAATACCCAGCTGAAAATAGCACATCAGCACAGTTTTTACATTTCCAGAAGGAGCTTCTCAAATGACAAACCATTTAATAAAGGTTACATATGCTGCATTAAGAGCCACACATAGCCCGGAGTTGACTGAGAGGAAATGTTTAAGATTCAGACAGGCAAAAGTCATACTGGCTCTTTAGAGAAGTTTAAAAAGATGTGAACAAATATATTTTAAATAACTATCTATACATATACAAGGAGGATGTTCATGACAGATTCATCAGTTATCAGCCAAGAACAAGGAGAGTCAACCAGCTCCTTCATTATCAGTCCCTTTGGTTAATTAAATAGAAAGCGCTGCAAAATAATTTGGGCTGGCAGAATTATCAACAGCTAGAACTAATTACTGTCAAGATGCTATTTAATTACAGAAACCATTTTGGAATAATACACCACTAGACTGTTTTCTCAACTCTGTCAATGGTGTCTAAAGCAGAGCAAGAGGGTGTGCAGCATAAGACAGAGACAGAGACAGAGAGGAGACACAGAGAGCGATCAACAGATGTAAAGATACAAACCAACAGCCTAAGCGGCAAAACATTTATCAGCTGCTCCTTGATGGATAGATGTAAAGAAAGAAGAAATTAATGGCTACATAAGGCTTCTTGGCAGAATCTAGGTCACATTATTCAATATAAGTTTTTACACTTAGAAAAAAGTTAAAAACCTTCTAAAAACAGGGCTGTCAAAATTTATGCATTAACTTAAACCCCTTTTAACGGCATTCATTTTTGTATTGCGCGATTAATGCACAGGCTTCTGTAGTTTTAATTTACTTATTCAATTGGAACTTGATGCCTCTCAGTTTCTAAAGGTAAATGACCTGTATTTGTATAGCACTGTTCTGGTCATTCAGACCACTCAAAGCACTTTTATAGTTTTTACATTTACACATTCACACAACCTAATATGTATATCAGGGGGCTACATGGGGTTCAAGGTCAAGGTTCAAGGACACTACAACATGTGGCGGTGGAGGCTGGGATTGATCTGCAGGCCTTCTGATTGGAAGATGAGTGCTCTAACCACTGAGCCACAGCCGCCCCTAAAGGTATTAGAACTTCTTTTTCCATGTAACAGTTTCAAGATATTTGCTGATTCAAATTTAATTTACAATTCATCAATTTATTAATTCTTCACGGTAAATTAGGGCAATGGGGGCTTGGGTCAGTTGTAAAAGACAAAACTTAATGTTTCTGGATTGACATGTTCAGTATCACTTCCTGTTTCCTGTCTATGATCCAGTGTGAGGGATGGATTTGGAAAACCCTACCCAAGAGGATCAGGATCATTTTGATCCAATCCTGCAACATTTTTAAATACCGGGATTTCAATCTCAGGTCTGTGGATTTGAATCCAAGGATTTGTAAATCTGGATCATTAGTTTGAGAGATAAAAGCTGAAAGAGAAGTTGTTGACCTGTTTTCACACCCACTATGAAGGTAAGAACACCTGTGGAGCTAAAATATTCAACAGAAACCTAAAAAAAAAAAATTTTAATCGAAGGGCCTCTTTAAGAAAAGGCTCTCTACATGCAAAAGAAATGGCTGCCAGACCGTCTGCGGTTTGCTAGAGAGCATTTGGATGATCCAGAAGAGGATTGGGAGAACATCATATGGTCAGATGAAACCAAAATAGAACTTTTTGGTAGAAACTCAACTTGGAGGGGAAAGAATGCTGAGTTGGATCCAAAGAACATCATACCTACTGTAAAGCATGGGGGTGGAAACATCATGCTTTGGGGCTGTTTTTCTGCAAGGGGACCAGGACGACTGATCCGTGTAAAGGAAAGAATGAATGGGGCCATGTATCGTAAGATTTTGAGTGAAAACCTCCTTCCATCAGCAAGGGCATTGAAAATGAGACGTGGCTGGGTCTTTCAGCATGACAATGATCCCAAACACACCGCCCGGGCAACGAAGGAGTGGCTTCGTAAGAAGCATTTCAAGGTCCTGGAGTGGCCTAGCCAGTCTCCAGATCTCAACCCCATAGAAAATCTCTGGAGGGAGTTGAAAGTCCGTGTTGCCCAGCGTCAGCCCCAAAACATCACTGCTCTAGAGGAGATCTGCATGGAGGAATGGCCCAAAATACCAGCAACAGTGTGTGAAAACCTTCTGAAGACTTACAGAAAACATTTGACCTCTGTCATTGCCAACAAAGGCTATATAACAAAGTATTGAGATTAACTTTTGTTATTGACCAAATACTTATTTTCCACCATAATTTGCAAATAAATTCTTTAAAAATCAGACAATGTGATTTTCTGGATTTTTTTTTCCTCATTTTGTCTCTCATAGTTGAGGTATACCTATAATGAAAATTACAGGCCTCTCTGATCTTTTTAAGTGGGAGAACTTACACAATTGGTGGCTGACTAAATACTTTTTTGCCCCACTGTATATATACACTTCCCATTCTCTTTGAATGAGAAGGTGTGTCCAACCTTTTGGTCTGTACTGTATATACAGTATATACAATAATTATAGTTCCACATTCTATTAACACTTAATGATAACATGAGAAACCAGTCCATAGCCTGTACATTATAGCTATAGTATATTCTTACCATGCTTTCATACCATGTACACTTGTCATACCTACTATACCGATATTTTTGCTGAAGGACTTCTGGATGGATGCAAACTGCATTTCGCTGCTTTGTACTTGTGACATGCGCAATGACAATAAAGTTGAATTCTATTCTATTCTATTCTATTCTATTCTATTCTATTCTATTCTATTCTGTCCAGTATACATAATGTAGAAGGTTACATTGATTAATCCCTTGTCTGACACACACAGAAAATGAATGGAAAAGCAGGAGAATAGATTCCCATAATTCTGACAGATCTCCATTCAGATTTTGGGACCAAATAGTTTCAAGTGTTTGGTCAAATGGAGAACAAAGAGAGAGAACTGCAGCATAGAAAGTGGATATTAGTTTCTTCATTGCGGGGAGCCTTAAGAATTGTATCAATAGATGTATCTGCTGGAGTGTGTGAAAAATCTTGATACCTTTTTCTACAAAAGTCTTTTACTTGATGGTATCTTAACAAGTGGGAATTTGGAAGATGAAAACACTCAACCAATTGCTAAAATGAAGCAAAGACACCTTCGACAAACAAATTCCTTACCGTACGCATGCCCTTTTGAAATCAAATGTTTCGTCTTGCATTGAAGGGGGGAATATAGGGTTTTTTCAAATCAGCATGCATAGTGGTGATGGTGTCTGAGCTCCCCTAGTTTTACAAGAATATACGCACAGTAGAATTTACGAGTATATTGTTGCTGGATTTGAGCCTACCAGCACAGAAGGAAGCAGTACGAGCAGCGAGAGAGGCTGGAGTGCAAGATCAGGACTCAATCAGACACCATGCAGGAGAATCATCATCAGCTCGCATCCAGTGCAGAACTGGTTGTATATTGGCAGCCCAGTAAAAGTATAAGAAGCCTGGTAGTGTCATAATACCATTTTTGGGGGGTTTCTGCAGGACATTTTTATGCAGTCGGGGAACTCTTTTGTCCCACATAAACTCCAGTATGGCTGTTTAATTTGCAAAAAAAAAAAAAAAAAAAAGACTTTGGAATAAATATTGGAATACACTGTAAAAAATAAAGAAATTTGGGAAGTACTTTCATCTTAACTGAGTTGATTCTACCTGCTAGAGGTAAAGGAAATGACAGCCAGTGGTGAAGATCATCTTTGACATGTGTGAATAAAGTTTCAAAATTAAATTTAAAAAGTTAGTTAAATTTATCTGTAACTGCTAACCCTAAATAGGTAAAGCCTTTCTTTGACAGTTATAGGGGAGTGTTAGGGTTAGGGTTAGGGTTAGCTTTATTGACAGGAAAAATCTCACTTTTGTCCAAGTTGAGTTTGTAATCGAAATACTGCCCAAAACATTCTAAAGTTTTTAGTATATGTGGCACAGACTCAAAAGGTTTAGAAATGAACAAAAGAAGGTCTGCATAGAGAGATACTTTTTGACCATTCCATATCTAGTAATTCCCTTAAACCCTGGAAGACTATGTAGAGCAATGGCCAGTGGCTCTTCTATGAAGAGGAAAATAGGCAGAAATGTCATTGTTAATGCAAACTGAGTTTTCCTCAGTTCACATTAACAATGACAAATAGAGAAGCCGCGTCCAAGATAAAAAGCTCTGACCAAATCCAAATTTCCACGTGTCAACGTCCAGCCAATTATATAGTATGACGTCATCGGCAGGCGCAGGCCCCCAAGCAGGTCTGGTACCTACACTGCACAGGAACTGCTTGACTCCTGCAAAGGCTTCTCGTTTTTTCACCTGGGTGGCCATGAGATCTGGGAAGATGTGAACTCTTTTACCCTCATGTTGAAGAGCATCTGTCTGGCTTTCTGAATGATGGAGACCCTGTAGTAGTGCAGACTGACAATTATGGGCAGCAGAGCCTCTCCAGCTTTTGGTTTGGGAAGGCAGTGACCTGTGTGCCAGTGAGATCAGCTCAGTAGGGTTTATATCTGAAAACACTTTATATCTAAAACATTATTAATAATAAAAAACCTCACACACATTTCTGACACCCTCTCAGAATAACTGAGCATCAGAATGAATGTTAACTTCTTTCCTGTGCAACAATAATAAAGCAATGCTGCTATTGTTGTTTTGAATTCTGTGGACAACTTGCGCCAGTCTATCAGTTGAGCAGCCTCATCCTCAATTGAATATTTATGAAGGCTGTTGAGCAACCACATTCCATTATCAGCAAGGCTGCCTGGCATGAGACTCCTCAGTCCATTCACCCAGCTCACGTCTCTTCTGGAGCCTTGCACTTCATCCAACTGCATTCTCTTGTTTTTACTGTCCCTGGCCACCACTAGGGTTGCTGCTGTTCAAGAGAAATATCAAGCAGAAGTGGTATAGGATTCTTCGGAGACTCAGCTACTGTTGCATTTTTATTGTTTCATGCTTAATTCAGAGGTGGGTGTGATTCACTAATATTCCTTATTTACCCAGCTAAAGACAAATACTGGCAAAAAGGATAGGGAAAGCCCGACACAAAACCACATGATAATAACTAGGTTCAGAGCTTTCTCAGCTTCATCCAAATGGGCCATTTTGGAAAATAAAAATATATAGATAAGAAACAAAAGGACGGACTGAGTGAGAATGTTCCTTCAGGTTGATCTAAGGAGAGTTTGGAGGTTTTATTATTTATGTTTAAATAAAAAGTGAAACAATTGATTGGTCACTATGGATATGTTCAGACTGTAAGGCTGAAGTGACCCAAATCCGATTTTTTTGCCCCTATCTGACCTGCATCTGATTTTTTTAATGTCAGTCTGAACAACACAGATTTTTTCAAATGCAACCCAGGCCCCTTCAGAATGTGGTCTTAAATCCGATACGTATCCGATCTTTTGGCATGCGACTTCAGTCTGAACTGCAAAGTCACTTCCATCCGACCTGTACATCATCAATACATGACATACGTGACTATTCTGCGTCAAGGACGTGGGAGCAAAAAGAAAACAACAGTAACGACAGATGATGTGGAGAACAGTCAATTGCCAGAAACCGAAGTGTCTGAGTTAATTAATATTTGGGAAGACAGCTCTGTTCAGGCCAAACTCGAGGGGTGTTATCGGAAACGTGCGGTTTTTGAAAACATTTCCAAAGAAATGGCAGAGCGCGGGTTAAAGTGAATCAAATCAAAAATACTTTATTAAACCCCGAAGGAAATTTAACTGTTGTTGTAGCAGTTATTCTTCAGGGAGCCATTGTAGAGGGTTCTAGCTGTGGACAGGAAGGCTCTCCTGTGCTGCAGCAGATTATGAAGAATTTTCTGACTGAAGACACTCTGTTGTTGAGTTACTGTGTTCTGAAGAGGATGATGAGGGTTTTCCATCATTTTCTTCATCCTCCTTTGGACAATCAACTCAAGAGACTCCAGGACAGAATCAGTCCTCCTCATCCATCTGTTTAACCTCTTCATGTCACTTTCCCTGATGCTGCTTCCCCAACAGGTGACTGCAGATGTGATCAGCTGACAAACTCCTTCTTATTTGCCCCTCCTTTTAAACTCTGTCTGCCCGTATTGTTTGAAAACCAGACAGACTGGAGTCCAGGACATTCTCCTTTAGCCATGTCTCAGTAAAACACGATGCTGCAATTTCGATACTCTGGCTGGGTCTTCAACAGAGTTTCATGTTCATCCATTTTGTTAAAAAAGAGATCTCACATTTGTCAATATGACTGATGGAAGTGAAGGTTTAAACTTCCTCTTTCTCTCTCTTCACTTTGCTCCTGCACTGCATCCACGTCTTCTTCTTTTGAGTTCATCAGGGATCCAGAGTTTTCAATTATTTCAGCCTTAGAAATGTCAGTTAGTTGATCTTTCTTGTAAACAAGTCTCTTGTTGCCATGGTTACGCATCATAACATATGGCAAAAAAGTGACATATCAAGCAAAAAATCAGCACAGCACCCAAATCAAAAGAAAAGTATTTAAAAAATATTTCCACAAGAAAAAACTGGCAAGAAATAATCAAAAAGAACAAAAAAATGCTAGCAAATGCTAGCAAAGTCACAGAGCTAATCCAACAAGCTGCCACCAGTTGTAGCGCTATTCCGGAATAACCTGGCTCCAATGCCAAAGAAACATAAAAAGTCTCTGAGCTAAATACAAGGAGGCACTGTTTCTTCTAATGCGCTTGCGTGACACATTCAAGACGCATTCCGTTCACCCCTCCTTTCCACCGGATGCGTCAGCAGCACGTTACTGAAGCAGCACGTCTCGCTCGCGTATTCTGCAGCTTGGCCCTTTCCATACGCACCCGGCGTAGCAGCAAGGAAGCAACCGTCATTGAAAGAGCACTAATCACGGGAGATTAGCAAAATCACGCGTGACTTCGTCAGTATACACAACAACAAGCAGAGAAAAACTACAACATGACTCCAAAAGGTTTGTGTTTTATGTTCTGTGCGTTTTATGTAAATATGAAGGACATTTAAAGATCCAGGGCTGCTCCCTCTAAGCGTATTTCGGTTTTGGAAAAGTTTGCAGCGGGGGTCTACAAAACCCAGCAGTGGAGTGCCATTGTTCAGCAATTGTCTCTGCTTCACCACACCTCAATCAAACAAGGTTGTGAGAAACTAGTTTTCAACTGTTTTTCAATCTCAATCTTCAAGGCAGACCTCATCTCCTTTTCAAAATGTCAAACTTGTGACGCGTTTCAGACGCGTAGCGCGTAAAAAATAGAACCGCCGCATATGTGCAGCGAGATGTCGCTCCTGAGACGCGTTCGACTCGTGCTGCTGACAGATGCGGTGGAAAGGGTTCTATTGACTACAGCGGTGCCTATCAGCTGCGTATGACGTGCTGCTGCAGTAACGTGCTGCTGACGCGTCCGGTGGAAAAGAGGGGCCAGGCGGCAAGTCACATTCAGGTCGCATTTCACTGACAATATGAACGACCTTGCAAAAAGATCAGATCTCACAAAAAAATTGGAATTGAGCATTAACACCTGCAGTCTGAACGTAGCCTACTGAGTCTATCTGAACATAACCACATGCAAAAAATGCTGTTTATAAATGGTGTAATGAAAAAAATTAAAAGTATAAAAACACTAAAAAAATGTAATCTGAGACCTTTGCTTCATTTTTTAACAGTGTTTAAGTTGCTTTTAATGAAAAAGGCACAATTTCATAGAAATCAGCTGAGATGAGAGCTGCTTGTCCTTCCGCTGTGATTACACATGGATTATTTTGCATACTATCACTCATTCTCCTTTCATAGTTTGCAATCTTCACTCATCACAAAGGGAAGGAGAGATGACTACACTGGCAGAATGCAAAGAAAAGTCAGTGATAATTCCAGGTAACAAAATAATTTCAAAGAAGCGTTTGAATAAGAAAGATGTTGATGGACTGTCTTTAAAACAGATGTTTGGCCCATAAGGATACTGGATATCTTGCAGCACTTTGTGCTTGTTTGGTGACTCATCATTATAAAATCAAACCTTAAAATGTGGAAACTTTCCCTCTCTTAATTAATAACCTCTATTTAATTGCTCAGTCCAACCTTACAGTACAGAGACACAGAGCTCTCACAGCTCCTCGTCTAATCAGCCTGTCAACAACGGTTTGGGCTGCTCTCACTCTTATTTTCTATTGAAATGCACAAACAAGTGCTGAGATGTGATGCGTGGGGGGGGGGTTACGATAAAGAGGCATCTGTTATCTGCTCACTCAGATGTGATTGGCAAGCAGAAGTTGATGTTAAGGAGCGCAACCTTTGTGTGCTTTGAGTAAGTTCACTAAGTCCTGCAAGAGAACAGCATGCATTGCACAATACTCCAAAGAGTTGCAAGTAATTAGAATACAGTGACATTTGTGTCAGCATTAGCTATGTAGCTCATGTATTATTGTGGTCCTTGATGGGGTATCAATGCCTTTGTTTTTGCTTTTTAAAAGAATAACCTTTGCACAAATGTGTGAGTGTGGGTGTGAGGTGAACCCTCAGAGAATACAAAGAGTGTGAGTGGTGCAAGTGGTGAAGATGAGGTAGGAATACGAACGTGAAACACAAACAACCCAATAAGTTACACAGAAAGACGATAAGAATGTTTTGACAGAAGAAATTTGGTGCACATCCAGAGGGGTGGTTGAGATCAAACAACCACTCACTCACTGAGTCACTCTGATTTCACTACAGAATGGAAAAGATTATGTACAGGGGCAAGAAATAACCTAAAAACCTCAGGAAGTATAGAGTAATCTTGTGGGGTAAAAAATACGATGAGAGAACAGGAAAAAGTTATTAGTTATTAGTTAGCCTGAGTAATTTCCCTTCAATAAAACTACAGAAAGATTTACTGATGCCCTACATTTAGGGAACATCAAGCTGTCAGATTAAGTTCAAAGCTAAATTTTAAATTAAAAACCTACAAAACAAATTATTCCATAACCAGTACTATTTTTAAACCCTGTTTTTATTTTCACTGTGATTTATTTGACATATTAAAGACTGGTGTTGTATTATTCAGATCAAAGTGCAGGCCTGTGCTCACCTCTTTGTCACAATGCACAAACGCATTCATCTCTCATGATACTCCAACTTTATTAGGAATCCTATGAGAGAATCTTTAACACATTGGTCGTTATAGCAGAACTGCAGTTGTGTTTTGCTCGCTGACTTTCATTTCCAGCTGCCTTTAGAGAAGGTTAATGCAATAAAACTACTTAGTCCAGAAACTTTATGTTTCTGGACTATTGACAATGTGTCCTGCAGTGATGACATCCCCAGCAGAAAACATCAGATGACGTCTTTTTTGAATATTGCCACTTCAAGTGGTTTTAGGTTTAGGTTGCCTGCTAGGTTTTTAACTGGTCTGGACAGACGACAACCCATTTCCCCTGTTTTAAAATCCTTACGTTGGCTCACCGTTGAATTTCGAGTTTCTTTCAAGGTTTTACTCTTTGTTTTAAAGTCACTTTATGGTCTGGCTGCTCCCAACCTTATTGAACTCCTCTCCCCTTATCATTCCTCTCAGTCACTCATGTCAGCAGACCAGGTTGTCCTGTCTGTCCTAAGGTTCTGCTGTAAATTTCGCGGTCCTAGAGCTTCCTCAGCTTGTGCGCCCAAGCTGTGGAATGCTTTCCCTATTCAGATCCATCATCCCCCTTCAGTTACTATTTTTAAGACTCGTTTAAAGATTCAATTTTTTCCCTCGCGTTTGATGCCCGCTGACCCTCTTATTTTTATTCCTATTTTATTCGTATTTATACATTAATATATGTTTTTATTTATTTTATTTCTTTGTTGTATTTTATGATAACTGGTCAGCACTTTGTCCAGCCTCCTTGTTGTGTTTCAAAGTGCTATATAAATAAAGATGGTATGGTATGGTATGGTATGGTATGGTATGGTATGGTATGGTATGTAGGTTTCTCTTTGTAACCAGTAATATATTACAGGCATCACCAAAGTAATGAGTTACATTACTGTGTTAGCGATATTTGTAATACCAAGTAACACGTTACAGTGATAATATTACAAATATGCACATGTGTCGGTCTTCTTATTTTCAAACCATATCCATGCAACATGAGTTGCCCCTCTTTTAGGTACAAGCTCCTCGGATTGGGTCGGTTGGGGATCTTGTTGAGAATGTCCGCTACCATCTTCCTCCATGATTGTTTATGTGTTGCAGCGTGCAACAAAACTACAACATGGTCGAACAGACCCTGGTTCATGACAATAGGATTCATTATAATGGACAAATAATGTTACAAATGGACATTACACTTAAACATATGTGCCCAATGCACAGACAACTCATTATATGGTGTAGTACACCCGTTCAGCGGTTCTTGTAGAGGACACATGAACACCTATCTACAGTTTGGTGGCTGTGTCCCCACCTTATTAAATCTATGTATGTTAGATGGCCCAAGTGAATTATCTATGTGGGAAAAATACATCACACATAGCCTTTACAGCCTTATGCATAGCAAAGAAAGCTATCTTCATGAATTGGAAATCAAAACATGAGTTGCTGGTTACTCTATATACAAAATCCTTTAGACCACATTCATTTAAAGAGAGGGGCTGCCCTCTAAGAACCAACTGGATGCATTTTTGATAAATTTCCTGGGGTTTAGCTAGTAGGGAGTGGGGGAGATAAAACAAAACAAATAAAAAAGATGACCACCACTGCTAATCTGTCAGGTCTGTGGGTTTTGGGCTTTTATTTCCTGCAATGTTTTTTTCCAGAGGGTTCCTTGTGATTTTCCTTTGTTAGGCCATTCTTATGTTCCAGTTTTATTTTGCTAGCATCCTTGTGTCCTGCCCCCATTCTCCGATGTTTGGTTTTGTTCAGTGTTTCCTGTAGTCTTATTTTGTTTCCTGTTTCCCATTGTGTTGTTGTGGGCTTTACGTACTGGTTAGGGTTTGCTTAAAGGTGCATTTTCATAAAAAGCTATATTTCTAAAAACAAAATACCTGTTTAGAGGGGTGCAGAATGAAAGTACAGTAGTTCCTTTAAAAATTAGATTTGAAGTGAAATATAATAAAATAGTTGAATTTGATGGGCACGGCACTGGCATTATGTTTACATCTACCAGCCAATGGTGGACACCATTGCGGGTTGCCTAATACAGTGAATAGTCTGTAATAGCAAGAATGGTACTGTGGAGGGTGGCGGAGTTGGCGGGTCAAGCAGCTGCCCAAGGGATTTCCTTCTCAGGGGATTAGAGACTGGAGAGAATCAAGGATCACAGTGGGTTTGGGTGAGGAATTTTCACAGCATCAAAGCACGTGGAGCCTGGTGACCTGACTGCTGGAGGCCATGTTTGTCATTTGTTGTGGCTGTGGCATCTGTGCAATGGATGTTACTGTCGTGTTTGTGTTCCATATTGCACCTTTAAATGCTTTACTGTTTAGGTGTGTTTTCCTTGTCCAGGTTTGTCTCTTGTGTTTGGGTTTGTTTCATCAGGTTTTCCTTGTTCCCCAATTGTTCCCCAACTCTTTGTTTTTTTTCCCTAAGCTGTTCTCATTCATCTAATCTGCTTCCTTGCTCCTCTCCCCAGCTGCTTCCAGTTAGTCAATCACTCATCCCTAGCATAAGTCTCTCTGCCTCAGTATCGTGTGTGTGCATGTATATGTCCTCATCCCGGTGTATTGTCCCTAGTGTCTTGTCAATGCAGTTAATACTGTAAGTACTGGTTTTGCTGCCACACCAGCCTTTTGTTTTGGTAATGGTAAATGGTAAATGTCCTGTATTTGTATAGCGCTTTTCTAGTCATTCAGACCACTCAAAGCGCTTTCACACTACAAGGTTTTGCATTCACCCATTCACACAACCCGATATACAGTGGGGCAAAAAAGTATTTAGTCAGCCACCAATTGTGTAAGTTCTCCCACTTAAAAAGATCAGAGAGGCCTGTAATTTTCATCATAGGTATACCTCAACTATGAGAGACAAAATGAGGAAAAAAAATCCAGAAAATCACATTGTCTGATTTTTAAAGAATTTATTTGCAAATTATGGTGGAAAATAAGTATTTGGTCAATAACAAAAGTTAATCTCAATACTTTGTTATATAGCCTTTGTTGGCAATGACAGAGGTCAAATGTTTTCTGTAAGTCTTCAGAAGGTTTTCACACACTGTTGCTGGTATTTTGGCCCATTCCTCCATGCAGATCTCCTCTAGAGCAGTGATGTTTTGGGGCTGACGCTGGGCAACACGGACTTTCAACTCCCTCCAGAGATTTTCTATGGGGTTGAGATCTGGAGACTGGCTAGGCCACTCCAGGACCTTGAAATGCTTCTTACGAAGCCACTCCTTCGTTGCCCGGGCGGTGTGTTTGGGATCATTGTCATGCTGAAAGACCCAGCCACGTCTCATTTTCAATGCCCTTGCTGATGGAAGGAGGTTTTCACTCAAAATCTTACGATACATGGCCCCATTCATTCTTTCCTTTACACGGATCAGTCGTCCTGGTCCCCTTGCAGAAAAACAGCCCCAAAGCATGATGTTTCCACCCCCATGCTTTACAGTAGGTATGGTGTTCTTTGGATCCAACTCAGCATTCTTTCCCCTCCAAACACGACAAGTTGAGTTTCTACCAAAAAGTTCTATTTTGGTTTCATCTGACCATATGATGTTCTCCCAATCCTCTTCTGGATCATCCAAATGCTCTCTAGCAAACCGCAGACGGGCCTGGACGTGTCCTGGCTTCAGCAGGGGGACACGTCTGGCACTGCAGGATTTGAGTCCCTGGCGGCGTAGTGTGTTACTGATGGTAGCCTTTGTTACTTTGGTCCCAGCTCTCTGCAGGTCATTCACTAGGTCCCTCCGTGTGGTTCCGGGATTTTTGCTCACCGTTCTTGTGATCATTTTGACCCCACGGGGTGAGATCTTGCGTGGAGCCCCAGATCGAGGGAGATTATCAGTGGTCTTGTATGTCTTCCATTTTCTAATAATTGCTCCCACAGTTGATTTCTTCACACCAAGCTGCTTACCTATTGCAGATTCAGTCTTCCCAGCCTGGTGAAGGTCTACAATTTTGTTTCTGGTGTCCTTTGACAGCTCTTTGGTCTTGGCCATAGTGGAGTTTGGAGCGTGACTGTTTGAGGTTGTGGACAGGTGTCTTTTATACTGATAACCAGTTCACACAGGTGCCATTAATACAGGTAACGAGTGGAGGACCGAGGAGCCTCTTAAAGAAGTTACAGGTCTGTGAAAGCCAGAAATCTTACTTGTTTGTAGGTGACCAAATACTTATTTTCCACCATAATTTGCAAATAAATTCTTTAAAAATCA
>SSNP01000032.1:1275151-1346301 GCA_006937955.1 Pachypanchax playfairii | reverse complement strand
TGTCAACCCCCCCCCCCCCCCACTGTGAAAACACTTTTTAGCAAAACCTGGTCTGAAAAAGTCTTTTGAAGCCACATACCCTGCCGAGATAATTTACAGCAAATGCTGATGTGTTTGGAAAATCTTCTCTTTGTGTTTGGGATAACGCATACCAAAGCCTTCTGTGGTGTGTCAGCAGAGACAGGACGTCTTCCAGTGTCACCCTGAGCACCCCCCTAACAACAGATGTTCCCAGACTGCTTCAATACACATATGAACTATTTAATGTGATCACAGCTAATTCAATCACTCTTTTTTTTACAGGCATCAAACCAGCATCTTTGCTCTGAAGGAATGTTCACCCAGTTTAACTACAGTGATAAAATGATTTGATGTATATCTGAAAACTATATTCAGTGAAACTCTGATAATAAGCATGTGAATTTCAGAATTATGCAACTGTTGATCTGATCAATGACTGCTAATCAAAAGTCCTCTCCACAGGAGATGTCTAAGGAACATTCTTCTTTTGACAAGAGTATTTCTACGTGAATTAGTGATACATTGTTCAGTGCATAAAACTAAATGTGTTTAAATCACTCTCTTCAGTAAGTCGCTATAAAGAGCAATGTAATCTAAATTGATTTAAAATAATGCTTTGATTAAACATGTTACAGATCTTAGGATATATGAATTAACCTGCAAATCCCTTCTTTACTACTCAGGAACAAATACTGATATGTGTAAAAGTAATATGTCATTAGAATAAGGAAACACTGTTCATTAATTCTTGTTAAAAGATAAAATTGATGATAATGTTTAGTCTTACAAAGAGTGGATGAGCAAGCGTTTTATTTGATATAATAAAATCTGTAATTCTACCCGAGGGGCCGTCCTAACATTCGAATTCCCCAAAACTGATTTTTCATTGGCTAAGAGCCCATGATAGTCACGCCTAGAGGCGGGGAGAAGAGTCTATAATTGACACTTCTCAAGGACTTTTGCCTCACTTTTTACTTCCTTTTTTTTTACTTTTTATACTTTTTACTCACTTTTTAACCTTTTATGCCTTCTCACTTTTTTTTCACTTCTCCCTCCGTTTCATTGTTATCATTTTTACCTCGTTTTGCGAGTTTAAAACCTTTTTCTTGATTTTATTTTAACGAACTCCTCGTTTATTTGACACTTAAGCTTTAATTTTAACGCGCGATTTTCTTTACCCTCAAAGTTCATTTTTCTTTAAATTCGACGCACGTTCAAACACACAAAGTATTATGTTTGAATAGTTTAATTCCACAAAATCCAGACTTCACGTCGCCAGCTGGAAGAGGAAACTACAGATCCCAGAATTCCTTCCGTGGGCCTTCCGACACGTGACGATCACCACCCGTGACTTGATCTCCACTCTGCTGGCAAAGCAGACGTGCAGCCAAACCCAGGAAAAGTTCCGACTTTCGGAGGAAAAGCCTCTTCGAAATAGACGGACCTCTCTGGGAAATAAAGGAGCGAAAACTCTCCGCCGTGCTGCAAAAGAAGTAAGAGATCGATTTCATTTAATCCATGACAAAGGATTGAAAACAGCTGTGTTGGTGTCTCAGTGGCCCGGAAGTGAAATCTATGCCTTCATGTTTTCTTTTTTTCCCTCACTCCAAACTTACAATTTTCCTTAGATTCAAAATTATCTTCCGTGTTAAAAGAACATTTTCCGTTTCCTCACCCACTCTTACTAGTGTTTAAGATTCTTGAACGTTAGAAAGTCCACTTATTCTAGAAACACACTAAGTCTGACGTAATTTCCTGTTCGCAGCATCGTTAATTCCATTAAGTGTTTAACTGTTTATTTGTTTGTCTGTTTATTGGTCTGTCTTCCTTGTGTTCAATAAATATTCACCTTAATTTTAATTGGCCGATTCAGTGAGTTTTTATGTGTGATTTGAGTCACTATCTGGACGGACATGCAACTTCATATTATGAGACTGAAATAATCTGATTAAATATTCTTATATTTAATTCCTTCGAAAGAAGGTGGTGCCCCGAATAACACGTATTGAAGAGGCAAACTTTCATAATACGTGTTCCCCAACATTTGTATATCCTAAAAGGTTTTACACAATTCAGAAAACTGATCTATTATCAGTCTAGGGAAAATACACTCCATTAAAAAGCACCCAGTTTCTCAAAAATAATTTTAACTTAAATGGATTAATTGATATGAACTCCCCAAATTACTCATGGGATGAACAGATGCTATACTGTGCGTTCTACATTTGGATATTTCAATTGCCTTAAACTACCCAATAAAAAAAAAAGAAGAAAAATATATTTTTTCAGCAGCTGTTCCCTAAAGGAAAATATGTTTAAGCTGATATGTGAAAATGTGAAACCATATACATGCAATCTGAAAATGAAATTTGTGAGGGAAATGTATAAAATATTGATCAAAATTATGTCACTGACACAGCTGAGCAGGAATAACACAAAATATGCAAATCTATAAATATTTAAAGCAAAACTGTATCTCAGTCTTATTATCTGATGTTTTAAAACAAATGGCCTGAACCATTTAGTTTATAAAAGCTCCTCAAGATTTGCACATATCCTTAAAATACAAATAACACAAGCAAATACATTGTACATACCTTCATAAAGTGTGGAAAGGGCAAAAATAAAATGAAGGGTTCTCTGGGGAGTGACGTGAAAATTTATTTGACCATGAGTTATTTACTGGTGTCTGACTGGGGTTGTTGCAAGAGTATCAATCATCTTTTAATGTCCAAAGTGTGAGGAACAATTTGTCATTTGCAGACTGTTGTAAGAGTGTCAAGACGCAAAAACACAAAAATGATTAAAGGAGCATTCAAGATACAAAAGTAATTTTTAACAGCTCCTATATTAATGACGTGGTTCAAACACTAAGATGGCAATTTAAATTACTTTGGGTATCTGGCAATTTTATCCAGTGCTGTTTGGAAAAATAAATACCAGTAGAAACCAGGGGTGTATTTCACAAAGTGGGTTTAGTAGAAAACTTTGAGTTAGTTAAGCTTGAGATGAGGTATACTCTGGCTTTTCGGTTTCACAAA
The DNA here is from genome assembly GCA_006937955.1 of Pachypanchax playfairii. Lineage (NCBI taxonomy): Eukaryota > Metazoa > Chordata > Actinopteri > Cyprinodontiformes > Aplocheilidae > Pachypanchax > Pachypanchax playfairii. The sequence continues at coordinate 1,343,239 of SSNP01000032.1, read as the reverse complement.
GCGAGTTCAGCGTAACTCTGAGTCGGTTACCCGGGCAACACACTCCGTGAACCTAAACTGCTCGCCAGCAGGTTTGTTTGACACAACTCTGAGTTTCTCCTGCTCTTAAGCTGAAGCCTGCTGTCTGAAATCAGTAGCAGACATGGCGTGTCTGTTTCTTGATGAGCCTGTTGACTTGGAAGTGCTGATATTATACAGAAATCTCTGTCAGGATAGAGAGAGGATGATCAGCAGTGTTTGGAATGAAGCAGTTGAAAGTGACGGCGTTGTATTTTGGTTGGAGCCATGGTTGGATTTTCAGTAACAGAATAATCTAATAAATTACAATTTCCAATATTATAACACTGTTATCATTAGTGAACGTAACATGCAGTGTGTTACTATGAATTGGAACTATGTAACGTGATTAAGCGCACATAGACATGGTTGTATGGAGGCTGGGTGCACATATAAATGTGCTGGTCACTACGGCTTAGTGGTGGAGAATATACAGTACCTTTTGTTCAGAGGATGTGGGTTCGATTCCTGGTGCTATATGTCTAATTAGAATCAGTTTTATTTGCATTATACAAGGAACTTGTTTTTTTTTTTTTTTTAGTAATGCAGTCCATTACTTTCTCAGTTAACTAGTTACTTTTTTGTAGAGTAGTTCAGTTTCTAATTAAATTACTTTTTGGAACGAATGACTATAACTAGTTACATTTTTAAACTAACATTCCTAACACTGATGATCAGATGCTGAGTGGATGTTTTATCACCCTGATGAGTATCTGTATGAGCGTTTCCACGATCATCAATTATTTATTTAAACAATATTCTCAGTTCACACATCTCTCATATGACCCATGGTGGAAATGCTGTCCACAAGGAGATAATTCTGTGTATTTCCATGTCTACTTAGTGTCATAGTAAGTTGTTGGTTAATGTTGAATACTGAGGTAAGCTGTGCTGTGGAGGTTGATGGACCCTCTTCCTCACTAATGGACCCCTTATCATTTCCAGCGTGCTCTGTTGAAGAGAAACAATCTGCAAGTTGGATTGGATAAACACTATTAACTGAAACCTGAAACCAAAATTTTTTTGCACCTGCTGGGTTGCACCTGTGTGCTCAAAAACAGATGGAATATAAATGTTGAATGAGTGGAACAATCAAGATCAAACATTAATTTTTTTCCCCTAATTAATACTCAAACATTGACTTGATCAGCAATTTTTTTGTCCCACAATCTCTCTCTTTTGCTGCTGCTTTTTTAAATGTGCTCATTTTTTGCACATGCACTCATTAAAAGATCCAATTCTACTGGGAAGAAGTAGGGGGCGCTAACCTTTTGTCCACTGGTTGCCATGGTGAATCATGTAATCTGTGTTCCATTGATGAGGGCTTCTTATATCCTCATGCACGAGTATAACTCAGGTTAACTTTGACTCAGAGTTGATTGAACCAAGGCTTAACACCTGTTCTGAAACTGAAAACTTTGACAACTGAGAATTGGTCAACTTTGAGTTTAGGTTTTGATTTAGAGTTTGTTAAACCTGCTTTGTGAAATACAACCCAGGAGTATAGTTTCTATCTGGAGCGGTGAAGTCAATCATTGTAAATTCAAAGGTTATTAATTAAAAAATGATCAGACAAGACAGGGTTGTGAGGAAACTCTATCAGCTGCTCAATCTCTACATCATAAGTCAGAACAAGATCAAGAGTATGATGACAGTTGGTTTGTTTACATTTTGAGAGAAACGAACTGAATCCAAAAGATAATTAAAAGCTATATTCAAACTATCACTTTTAACATCAACATGAATATTAATATCTCCCACTATAATAATGTTATCAAATTTCAATAATAGTTCTGATGAAAGCCTGAAAATTCAGACAAAAACTCAGAATAAGCACCTGGCGGATGATATACAACAACAAATAAAATAGGCCCCTCTGATTTCCAATTTGGGTGAGAAAAACTGAGGGTCATAAATTCAAAAGAATTATAACAAATAACTGGTCTAGAGCTAATCAATAGACCTGACTGGAAAATAGCTGCTACTCCTCCTCGACCTGTTTTAATGGTCTAATGGTTTTATTTTCATGTTTTGTATTAGGAATTGTGTTTATTTTAATCAGATTTTTATTCTTTACTTTTCCAGAGTTGATTATTTGTTTATTTAATTTGAACCGTAGTAGCAGACACCGTCTCTATAGGAAAGTGGGAGGGTAATGTCAGAGAAGCTGCAGAGAGGTGTGTAAGACTACAACTCTGCTTTCTGGATTGGACCCTGGGTTGTCACTGTTTTGGAGAAGTAATAAATTTAGCCGTATTTCTAGAAAGGAGAGCTTCACCATCCAAAGTAGGATGGGTGCCGTCTCTCCGGATCAGTCCAGGTTTTTCCCAAAACCTCTGCCAATTATCCATGAAGCCCCCATTGTTATCGGGACACCACCTAAACAAACAGCGACGAAGACATACGACTAAACATGCCATCATTGGTCAGATTAGGGAGGGGACCAGAGAAAATTTCGGAGTCCAACATTGTTTTTGCAAAGTTACACACAGAAGCAACATTAACTTTAGTGACGTCGGATTGGTGTAACCGCGTATCATTACTGCCGACGTGAATAACAATCTTACTGTATTTATGCTTATCCTTAGCCCACAGTTTCAGGCAGCCTTCTATGTCGCCCACTCTGGCCCCCGGAAGGTATTTGACTATGGTCGCTGGTGTCTCGAATGCCACATTTTGGACTATTGAGCTGCCAATAACCAGAGTCTCTTTCTCAGTGGGTGTGTCACTGAGTGGGGAAAAAACGGTTTGAAACATGAACCAGGGGCTGCTTAGGACTGTGCTTCCTTCTGACCGTCACCGAGTCGGCCTGGGCTCCTGGCTGCTAGGGATTTGCCGAGGACGGCTAAGGGAAGCTAGTCTCAGTGACTCCATGCCCACTAAAGGAACCGGACTAACTACTGGAGTCTCAACAGCGCGAAGCCGTGATTCCAAATCAGGCAGCCTCGCCTCCAAAGCTACAAATAAACTATATTTGTTACACGTACCATTATCAGTAAAGGAGGAAGTAATAAATGAACATCTGACACAGAACAGGTCAAGGAAGGAGAGGGTGAAAGAGAAGCCATGCTAAGCTAAACTGGGCTAGCTAGCAAACCATACCATTAAAATAAAAGCTAAGAGATGTTAAAAACCAAAGATTCCCTTAAAGCAGGAGTGCAGAACAACTGAAAGATTAGTGCTAATGAACTAATAAGTAAAAAATAATGGTAAATCAGTCGAAATCTGAAAAAAATGCCAATAGACCAGACAGAGTAACAACCAAACAGTGCAATCAAGACAAACAGGAAGGACCATGCTACTAGGAGTGTGATGATATCTCAATATGGTGATGTTTTGTGTCACAACTGATTCTCGGTATTTCACATACGGCCGCTTTAAACAGTTATTTCAATGTTAATTGCATTGTATGTCCGCCAGGGGCGCTCCCCGTCAAGGTAATCTGTTGCGCTGGTTGTGTTTGACCAGTTGTTTGTTGGACATAGCAACAGTAACTAAGGGGGCGGGGCTCAGCAAAAGGTCAATTGGCATCATAGAAGTGATGAGCTGCTAACTGTGCTAGCAAGCAGATTGTAGTAACATGTATCTGAAGCGGAGGAATCGCATTGTTATTCCAATGTTTGCTAAATTCATTGTGTGTGTAAAAGGGCTGTCACAAACATTTATTTTAATAGTTGACTAATCAGTCTTTTTGGCGATTAGTCAACTAATCGTACCATGCGTAAAGTCTAGCTTATTGCACCATGCACTAGTGCAGCTGCACAGGGCAGCTCGTGTTAGACATTCAATAAAGAAGTGCACTACAAGAAAAAGACAAGAGGCTCTATGCACAGATCGCCACCCCCAACACACCTTTTAACATGTAAATACAAGCAACTCCCTGCTAATGTTAGCAGCTAACAAGACAACATGCTTTCTTTTAATGCATCTAGCAGAAAGACACAAAGCAACGGGATAAAAAACAATGCTTCATACAATAAACGATGACGTCGATTATTACATTTATTGTCGACGATTTTGTTTGTCGATGTAATCGTGACTAATCGACTAATCGTGGCAGCACTAGTGTGTAACGTTAGTAGTAGTGTAATGTATTGTGTTCTGTAATGTGTGCTTGAGCTCTGTGCACTTCAGTGGTGCAATCTAACTGTGTTTGTGTCTGCTTTCTGCTAGTAGCTAGTGGCTTAACAGCTGTGTTTAACTAACATTAGTTGATTTTCTCACATCGAAGTTGTGCTGGTGTGATATGCCAGCTCCATTGTGCAAAGACTGCAAATAATTGTGCTTTGAAGCTTCTGGCTGCATTTGATGTATTCCCACACCTTTGAGGTAGGGCAGCGGGTTGTTTGGTGATATGTAGAGCTTGGGAGTGCAGGCTGTTGAGCCTGAGAAGTGTTTGGAGATGGAGTTTCATTCTTCATGCTGCCTTGTTTTGGTCACAAACATGAATGTGGTGAGTGGGCGTGGTGCATCGACTACCAGATTTGACGTCAATGATTTTTTAGAATTGAGTCATCGACGCCTTGCTACAGGCTTATGTCTCAGCCCCAAAACTTTGATATAATCTCCCACTCCAAGTGACATCTACCAAAGACTGCGGACATTTGAAAAATTCTTAAAACACATATTTTTACTCATGTTGAGTAAAATATATTGGCCTTCTAGTTGGTTTAGATGACTTGTATATTGATTTATTTTTTTGCTGGATGTGTACATTGCCCGTTTATTATTTTTTTCATCTAATTGTTATGCCATTTTATTATTTTTTATATTTGGCATTTGTTTAATTTGCACTTTGGTTTGACAGCACTTTGGTGCAGTTGAGGTTGTTTTTAAATGGGCTTTGTAAACAAATAAATGAATGAAAATGAAATAATGCATGAGGATGTTTGGAGATGTTTATGCAGCTAGAGCATCATAGGAACAGATTACAGATGACAAATAGGTACAAGTGGAGAATGATGTCAAACAGAATGTGTCACTTAAAAACAGCTTGAAAACCAGTGTCCTGCAATGACTGTCATCTTAATGGTAGATTTTCTAATTTGAAACAAATCCATCTTGGTTGGATCTCGTGTTTTCTCATCTGTGGTGATAATATTTTTACAATATAAACACATCACCATCTGTGGCCTTATGACATTGATTTAATGGCTATTTTTACTATCAGCCAGCAAGGACTTATCTTCCTCAGAAATGGAAGATAAATTATCTTTTTCAGATGAATTATAATTTTGTATTTTTCAAATGCATCAACTTTAAACTATTACTTATGAAAACTCTGTATTTACTATAAAAATAAAGTGTTGGTTGGTTGGTTGGTTGGTTGGTTGGTTAATTGATTGATTGATTGATTGATTGATTGATTGATTGATTGATTGATTGATTGATTGATTGATTGATTGATTGATTGATTGATTGATTTTATTTGGGCTGACATGCCCATCAAGAGGGGGTAGTAAAACAAAAACATGCTTGAAAAGTGAAATGTAACAGAAGAATTTTGATAACTGTGTTTTTATTTTCAGTTACATGATGTTTCGACCCAGAATCAAAGTTGAAATGTAAGCTTGTCATTAGTTGCATGGCTCTATGCAACAATTAGGAATACATGAATAGATGACTAAGCTCACAAAGGCAACTTTAATTTATCTTGGGCTTGTTTTCAGCCTCAGATATTAATGTAATTCATTAAAGGTACTACATTAGGGCTGCCACAAACAACTAATTTCAGTTCAATTAATCTACCGACTAATTTACTTTAATTGATTATTCTAAACAATTATTTTGTTTAAGAAGGAAAAATTATGTAATTTCAGCTCATTTAATTTTCAATAAACATTACCAATCATTTTACAAAAAAAATAAATGGAAGGACAACCTTCCAAATAAAAATGGCATCTGGGAATGAAGTGCTGAATCCACCACAAAAAGTATGCACCTGTTTAAGCTAATAAAAGTATCAAAGACAACTCATGTTCCAGCTTTTGGCTTAACACTGAACAAGAGGTAAACAAAGATAATGTTCATATGCAGAGTGAAAACAAACATGGCGGAAGGCGGATGAGCGGCTGAGGAGGAGCTTGTTGTATAGCATGGAGCTACCTCCACAATTTGAAACTGGTTTGGTTACAGAAAATCAGATGAGGAGCAAATGCAATGCTGGGTGTTGGGGTTGATTCATGTGACTACCTACAGTCATGTGACATCACCCCAGTCTGTAATATGCAGGGAGTAATGCTGCTAACGTAGCAACTGTGTTGCTATATTTACAGAGTGTTTCTACGGACTCTTTTTCAAAAAAGAGACTAGCGACAATTAAATCTTTTTCCGCCATGATTTTTTTTTTTAGTGGATGGAGAGAAAGGCTCAGCATCAGTGGCACTGGGAAGGCCTTCATTTGAGTTGTGTGGAAGTCTGCGTCTACAACTGAAGTGTGCAGCGCCATATACTGGTTTGGGAGAAATATGTTGTTTTGGTCCATTGACACTTTATGCTTGAAGGCAAAAACTGATGTTGACAATATTTCATACTCAACCTCATCAGTTAGGTCGACTACTCGCTGCAGCACTATATTCCTTCCATCCATCCATCCATCCATCCATCCATCCATCCATCCACCCATCCATCCATCCATCCATCCATCCATTTTCTTTTGCTTATCCATGGTTGGGTTGCCAAGACAACATATTAAGAAGGTAAATCCCTTTCTGTAATGACACTCTCCAGCTCTTCCTGGGGGATTCCAAGATGTTCCCAGGCCAGAGAGGATATCATACGGCCACTAATTACAGGGCTACCAAGAGATTTGTTGCCAGTGGGCTTTAGAGTGAGCTGGCCAGAAGACAACCAATTCAGCTCTTTCTCAGCAAGTCTGAAGTACAGCACAGCTGTATAAACGGCTTTTGGATTAAAGACCTAACTAAGACCTGAATATGTATTTTACACCAAAATGTTATTTTTAACATCTTGATTTAACCACCTCAATCAGCTGGTTAGATTAAGACATTCCACTCAAAACAACTACAGCACCTCCTTATTCTTGCTTTCTGTGGAACGTCCCTTCCATTTGGAAAAGACACAAACTGTTCCTATTTCACATTTTCCCATAATACTGTATCTGATAAGTCATTCATGCCCTTGTTGCCCCCCTCCTCCCTATCTATTTTCCTGTGTGTGAGATTGAAGAACAACAATGCTGCTTGCTGATGCTTCCCTTCAGCTAATGACCCAGCCATAGAGGCAATCCCTCCGTTGCTAAACTTGTTACATAAAAGGATCAGCAGTGGGACATATGCTCTAGCATCTCCTCTGCCACTCTTGTTGACCCAAGAACCTCAACAGCCAAACCCAGTGGATAACAAATGACATGGAAACCTCATCAACAAGGACAGGATAGAAAAGAAGACAACAAAACTATAACAGACAGAAATGAGAGAAGGTGGCTGTGGTCAGTTTTAGCAGTTATATTTTTTGTAGTGTGTGGTGCGGTCAGGTGCGTGATTGTGACTGTCACTGTAGACCTTGGACAGAACTCCTCACTTTGCAGTAAAAAACACACTTAATTTTTTAAAGAATTGTATTATTATTATAGTTTTATGTATCATTTGTTTTTTCGTTGCTGTTTTATAAATGCTCCATGACAAACAGCGAGATTTAGTGAGATGCATGTATGATACCTCCAAATGTTTTGTGCATATATCCGTCTGCGCTGTACATATAAGCGTATAGATTCTCTATGACACAGGAACGTGCACAGCAGTTTTGTGCGTATAAGCGTTGTGCATATAACTGTCGACCACTTTTCATGGCTCCTAAAGCACTTTAGGGGCGGCTATGGCTCAGTGGTTAGAGCGGTCGTCCTCCAACTTGAAGGTTGGTGGATCGATCCCGGCTTCCACCGCCACATGTCGAAGTGTCCTTGGGCAAGACACTGAACCCCATGTTGCCCCCCGATCTGCGTATCGGGTTGTGTGAGTGTTAGCCCCTACCCTCTCCCCCCGGTTTACGTATCGGGTTGCGTGAATGGGTAAATGCAAAAAACTTGTAGTGTGAAAGCGCTTTGAGTGGTCTGAATGACTAGAAAAGCGCTATACAAATACAGGACATTTACCATTTACTTTATGAGTCCATTATTCATTCACACACTCAATCTTACTCTGGTAGTGGTAGTAGTTTTATCAGGATTTTAAAGCTTCCTTTACAAACACTAGTGCCATTATTATTGGACTAGTAGCTGAAAACAAAGGGGAATGGTGCTGTCGGTTTCTCCTCCTAGTAAGATCTAAACATCAAACGCTTCTGATCCTCCCTGTTTTATGCCGCTTTTCCACCGACAGAACACGGTGCAGCTCGGTTCACTTTAGCCCCCTGCGGACCCTTTTCCACCACCTTTCTCGGGTCTTAACCGCGTCATTCCGCGCCAACCCGGCCTCTTTTTTTCGGCCCAAAGCGGGCCCACACGCCCACATGTCTACTGATTGGTCCAGTAAACTGCTACCAGTGACACGACTACTACGTAGTGGTAGCCCCTGATTGGCCCAGCTGTGTGTGGCGTTCACGTGGTGTGATATAGAAGTGCTCCCGCAAAAGGCTTAAAAAAAAACTCCCAGCAACCATACAAATATGTAATTTTAAAATAAATTGACTTTGGACAATGGGCGACTTCCTCCACAAGAACCAAAAATCAAACCAACCAAAATGAACCACAGACAGAGTGCAAAGTACAAAAACACATGTATATCCGCCATTGTTGTTGTTGTTTCACGCGCTGTGACGTCGCGGACAAAGACTTTTGCGCGCCACTTTTCATAGCCAGATGGGCACACCCCTATCCCCACTTACGTCCGCTTTGTGTTTCCACCGCCTCAAGCGAGTTGATCCGCGCTATATTGTACCGCTCTCAAGCGCGCCGTGCTGATTTGTCGGTGGAAAAGGGGCATAAGTCATCTGCAGAGCTCAGATTTCACTTGTCAATTCTCCACACAAATGTGGACGAAATCTGTGTGTTTTCTCTTTTTGTTGCCAGTGTATGCCCTTTGAATTTACAATATCTTCCAGATGCATTTGTTCTTCAAGTGGAAAAAGGCGAATTAAAGTTTAGTCCCAAGTGAACATCTGTTCTCACTCCAATCTCGTGTTATTTGTGACACTGACACTATATCCTTATTTTCTTCCATTCCTGACTATTTTCCAGTTTTGTTTGATTATTCTGCAGCCTTTGCATCTGAACTGTGCTGATGGAGGGCTTTTGCAAATAAGATGCTGTTACAGTAATAAAAATAGCTTCTGAGGCAAACTCCATGCTGCAATAAAAGCTGGGAGAGGAACAGGTCTTGGTTTCCCAATTTCTGACCTGCCACCTTAAGATCTAGAGAAAGACATGTGGTAACCTTTAAGCGGAGGACTTGAAAGGCTGATATCTCTGTCTGATTTGCACTGGTCTCAATGCAGAGCCTGTTGGTTGCGCGAATGTGCAGGGACCATCTACAAATTGCAACACCAAAAAATATGAGAGAAATATTCAATTGCTTCAACTAGGACAGATGTAGTGTCATTAAAAGTGTTAAAAACCTTATGAATACAGTGGTCAATGGTTATATGCACAACGCTTATATGCACAAAAATGCTGGGGTTATGTTCCTGCGTCATAGAGAATCTATACGCTTATATGCATAGCGCCAATGCATGTCTGCACAAAATATTTGGAGGTATCATACATGCATCTCACTAAATCCCTCTGTTTCTCACTAGTTATTTGACCATAAACCTCCGCTGGTGTTCTCACACACACTCTCACTGTTTGGTGTGTGGAACTAGACTGCTCTGGCGTTTAAGCACGCATGTCTGGCACATCTGCCTGAAGCTGTCAGACGGTCGCCAAAAAATAATCACCGACTACTTCAGTGTGAAATAGTGTCATATTAACATTTGTTCTAGTTTATAGTGCCTGATTATGAGTTCTTAATATCCGATATAGAAAACCATTCTGTTCTGTTACTTACTGTAACTTAATCTGTGCCGTCACCATCACGTCCATGCGCGCTTATCTGGCGCATCTGTTAACTCTTAGAATTCAAACTGTGTACAAGTCTGACAATAAAATTCAACTATGGAGGTTTCAAACTTGGCTGGTCCCAACTGGTGCAGCACTTTGCAGGACGATGAAGACAAAAAGGCAGGCTGAGCTGGGAACTGACAACTTTGGGAAGCTCTGGGCAGAGCTAGATAAAAATATCAGAGTGTGTGTATAGCCATACTAGCAGAGGCTGGATGGAAGGCAGGATCTTTACATGATTTTAAATAATCCGTGTGTCTGACTGCATAAAGTAAGTGATCACTTAGGACAATGCTGTTATACCAACATTTTTTCACATATGACTGGAATTCGATTAATATTAAAAGTAATCAATACGAGACTGTGTTTTCGAGATGCCTGAAAAACATGAATACTGCCTGTTGTTTGGGTTAAAAACCCTCCAAATCTCTGTTAATCTAAGATCTTGAATATAGTTATTAAGTAGTTTTCTCGTTTTGACATGTGTGCTATCTTTTTGAGAAGACCTATCTAGGGTTGGATCCAAGGCACAGTTGAAGTCTCCACCTATGATATACTGTCCCTCTAAATTGGAAATATCTAAGAATAATTTAAAAAAAAAAAGATGGTGAGTCTTCATTGGGGCCGTAAACATTAATGAAATTGATTTTCTGCGACAGAACATTTCCTTGTACAATAATATACTGTATCTCCCACCTGTATCTACTATGAGCTTTGATTTTTGAAATGGTATTGATGTATTAAAGTGTATTAAAATAATAACCCCTCTTGCATGACTTGTAAATGGGGCATGAAAAACCTGGCCAGGCCATCTTTTAGTCAACATTTTGATATCTGTTGCAGGTAAATGTGACTCCTGTATGTAAACTATTTTAGATTTTAAGTATTTTACCCTGTTTAGTACCTGTTTTAATTTAATAAGCTAGAAAGCTTATTAAAGCATTCCCCTGACATTCCAACTAGTAATTATCACTTCAGAATGGCTTCCTTCTTTTGTCATTTCTATAAATCTTAATCATTTGAGACCCTAACAAAAAGCAAGGTACAATAACAACACTGGTGCATGCTAGAAAACACTCATACACACATTCATTCAACATAAAAACTAGTCTAAACATTTCCCCGAACATTTGTACTTCATCCAGTGATGTACACCCCCCTTCCCTTAATGTACAATGGGTTAACAGGATTTTGATCCACAAAAATGAGGAGCAACTATTCAACATGACCAACCAACAAAAATAGCATCCCGTGACATTGTTATTGAAAAATATTTCACTCAACCCTTAACAATAAAGAATATATTGTGTCAAAAACATAGCTTTCAACTTATCAACTTTTTTTTTTAATATTTAGAGCTTTTCAAAAAAAGAACAAAAATGGTATATTGAATAAAAATGAAACTAGAAATAAATGGCTGTCCATTATAAACTCTGACATATCTGTGTCTATCAATGTCTATCAATATACACCTTACTTCACCGTTCGTTCCCTTGTAGCATCCTGTGGCTTTCGTGGAATTTCTTTGTAGAAATCTTCAGCTTGCTGCAGTGTTGCAAACAGATGGATCTTGCCACCGTAGAGTATCCTCAATCTGCACGGATTGTATTGAAATCCACGAAAGGCGTTTTTTGTCAACAAAGCGCTGGATCACCGGTTGGAACCCTTTGCGGATACACAAAGTTTCTGCTGAAAGGTCTTGTGTAAACGTGATCTTCAGCCCATCATGCTTGATTTCCTTCTTCCTCGTCTCTCTGTAGACAAGCTCTTTTTCCTGAAATTTCAAAAAACCGGACCAAAACCGATCGGTGTTGGTTTGGTTTGCCTGTGGCCAGCGTGCGGTGAACCCGCTCCAGTGTAAACTTTCATTCAGGTGGCAGTTCAAGCCATGTTGTTAGCATTTCCTGTACGAAGTCGATGAGTGGTCGCGTTCCTTCTGCTATTTCACGTATGCCAAATATTCACTTTATATTACTTGCAAGAACAAAAACTAAAGTTTTTATTACAGCAAATTTAAGACTGTTCTCCAGGGGGCTCAAAACTGTATTTCTTTATCTTTATAAAAGGAAATCTTTTACCTATTTTGTTTTGCAAATGTCACTTTTATGTCCAAGATGTTTCAGACCATTAAGAGAATGTTTTATTATTCTTTATTATAATGTGATGATGTCAAAATAAAAATATTTATTTAAAGTATTTATTGGAATTACTACATGTTAAAACTAAACACAAAATATTTTATTTGTAATATTCTTGAATAGAGCTGTTGCTTTGCAGCGAGAAGGTGGTTCTGGGTTCGATTCCGGGCTGGGACCTTTCTGCATGGAGTTTGCATGTTCTCCCCGTGAATGCGTGGGTTTTCTCCCACAGTCCAGAAACATGCTATTTAACATGCAGGTTATTTGGTGACTCTAAATTGTCCCTAGGTGTGAGTGAGTGCGTGAATAGTTGTTTGTGTGGCTCTGTGATGGACTGGCAACCTGTCCAGGGTGTGTCCCCCACCTCTCACCAAAAAAACTGCTGGAGATCTGCACCCTGTGACCCTTAACAGGAAGAAGCAGGTTTAGAAAATGGATGGATATTTTTATATGTTATATATAGTATATATATTATACATATACACACACACACACACACACACACCTGAATATATAAATTCAAATGTTATTATGTGAGAATACATGTGTGTGTTTATGAAATCATATTGCTATTCTGTACACTGAGTTTTAGAAACCTAAATATTAATTTTATATAAAAACCCTATATTTATTGCACCTTTGTATTTTCATGAGTCCATGATTATAGTTCTGCTTTATATGTTTTGGTAATAAATATTCGTAATATTAATACTATAACATTTTTCCTAAGTGTGTAGTGTCATAACTACATCTCTGATGTTTATAAAAACCCAAACCATCTGAAAATCGGTGTAAATTTGAGCAAAGTTATAGTTATTTAAGAAGTTCATGCAGCATAAACACTGTGATGAGTGGGAGCTGCTCGACTTAGGATAGTTGCTGCTTGTGCACGTTTGACTCCATTGATCAGCAGCAGCGACGAGTCATCTTGTATTTTGTCTGGTGAGGTGCTCTGGGTACACTGCACCAGGAGGAGGCTCGTGAGAAGATCCAGAATGCGCTGGACGGACTAGAAGTCCCTCGGTTGTCCCGGGAATGCCTCGAGATTCCCGCGGAGGAGCTGGCTGTTGTAGCTGGGGAGAGCTGCTGCCACCCCGACCCGGATAAGCGGAGAATGGATCGGCTCGAATTGATACGGCTCAGGGTCGCTGGGCTCCATAAAGCCTCCCTCTACCTCCGGTGACGGCGGAGGAGAGAAAACATCCACCTCAACAGATCAATCAGTCTCTAAACTGCCAACGTAACTTCGGTCACTGTCTGTGTTTCAGTGTCAAATTAAGCAAGTTGTTAATGTCCTCCTGATACTTAAATTTGTTTTATTTGCAGATGATGCAAATATTTTCTGTTCTGGGAGATGATCCACAGCAGGCTCAGCAGGAAACCAAAAAAAGACATTCTCAAAATAAAAAAATGGTTTGACGTTAACAAATTATCTTTAAAATTAGAAAAAAACAAAATACATGTTATTTGGAAAACACGGAAAACCCCATCAAGTAAACATAAGTATAGATAAGGTAAACATTGAAAGAGTACACAAAATCAAATTTTTTTGGTGTAATCCTGGATGATAAATTTAGCTGGAAATCACAAATGAAGTATATTCGCAGGAAGTAGGCTCGAAGCCTTGCAATGGGAAAAACAAGATATATACTTAACCAAAAAAACACTTCTCACTCTGTACAATATATTGCTGCAACCATATCTGAGCAACTGTACAGATGTCTGGGGAAACATTTACAAAAGTAATTTGCAAACAATTTACACTATGCAAAAGAGAGCAATCAGATTATTTAATCAAGTAGGATACAGAGATCATACAAATGAAACGTTCATCAAAACAGGTATCTTGAAATTGACAGATCTGGTTCAATTAAAAACCGCTCAAGTGATATATATAAAGCAGAAAACTATCTACTTCCAAAGAAGGTAACGAAATGGTTTACTGAGAGGGGTGGAGGATATAACTTGTGGTTGGATCTTCATTTGTTTGCATTTTTTTTTTTTTTTTTTTAGAATTAATACATTTTCAGTGTTTATACATTTTCTTTAAACTTTAATGTGCTAAGGGTTGGGTTGTATAAGTAGTTTTGTTTTTTTTTTACTTCTGCCTACCTCCCTTTCAAAAAAAGAGCTCAGGCAATAGAGCGGGTCGTCTGATAACCAGTAGGTCACCAATTCATATCCCCACTCCACCCAGAAAATGATTGCTTAGTGTTTTGTCCTTGGGCAAGACACTTCACCCATCTTGACTGTTTAGTGGTGGTTAGACGGTCCAGCGGCGCTGGTGTCTGGCAGCCTCGCCTCTGTCAGTGTGTGTCCCAGGACAGCTGTGGCTACAATATATGTGTAGTTTATCACCAACAAACATGGGAGTGTGTGACTGGGTGAATGACAAACTGTAGTGTGAAGCGTTTTGGGTGTTGTCTGACTTAAGAAAGGCGTTATACAAGTACACGCCATTTATCATTTTACCATTAGTGAAAACATGATCCGTCAGTAATTTTACACCTTACTGTAGAGAATAGTGAAGGCAGAATGGTTTCTATTTGTCCTTTAGCAAATAAGTCATTTCATTTTTTCAATCCAAATTGAAACAGTAAACATTATTTTCTGAATATTTGTGATCACTTAGTTTTTAAAGCACTAAATAATTTTCTACTTCTAACCTCTAAACCTCGTACTTGTCGACTGGTGATCTACAGCTTAATTCTGTCCACTGCATTGCGTGTGAGTTATACATGTGAATATCACACTTTAGTTCTCATTTCCTTGCTATCTGTGCCTAAGAATGAGAATTGTAAATTCAGAGGTAATCTTTGTCCTCAGTTAAACAATTTTTCTAAAACAATCTTTTTCCCTCGTCATTTCTAAATATATCCTCATAAACACTGCCTTGTTTCTGAAAATGCCTTTATCTGCCCGAAAACACAAAAAATGACCCAAAACAGTAAGAAAGGAGGCAAGGAGCATGTGCATAAAGCTTGCACACTGGGAACAAACTGTAAACAAGAAGACAAGGGCAGCGACAGGTCACTGGTTGAATTAGAGGTGGGGCTATGACATTATTGTCTATCAGTCTACGTCTACCCATATAAATATACACAAGAGGTGGGATTTTAACATTTTTATAATTTGGAACCTGTTTGTAAAAAATGTATAACACACTATTCCCACATAAATGATACATAAAAAAGAACAATCCTTGTTTTTTCTCATATCTTTGAATTTTTCGAGGACTGGTACTTTTGGATGGATGTAATTTGTCACAGACAAAATTGCACTTTGTTTATAGTACATTGGATCTATCAATTTTGGGCAGAGTTTACAAAGTCATTGGCCTGAAAGCTTACAGAAAGGTAAAAGTTGAGATGGTCAGCAATAAATAAACAAAATCTTTCTACATTATGGTGGGTGGGACGTGGGAGCATGACAGCTATTTTACAGAAAATGTCTTATGATAAATGGAAGATTGGATTTGTAGGAAAGTCAACAAGACAGAGAAGATTTGAGCTTTCAGGCTATGGTTTCCACTGAAGCAATGAGCATTAGGTAGAACACACCTGCTTGTATTTATTTGTGGTATTTAGAGTATGTTCATCTGTGTAGAGATCTGGTTGACAGACAAATTCATCATTACGGGCAATCACAATCCCCAATCTGCTCAGAATGCAGAATGCTGGTTCACTCCATCAAGCTGACCTTCATCTCAAAGCAGCTCCAAATTAATGGCACCTCTGAAACCAGTGGAAGGAGACCCTTGTCCCAAAATGTAAAGAGTAAATGCAATTATGTTTGTCTTGAAATATTTTGAATCAAATCCTTGGGCTGCATTTATTAACCTGCACTTAGCCAATGTGAGAATGTAACAGAAAAACAATCTTGAGCAAAAACACCACAGTTTTAGTTTTGTTCCCTTAAAAATCCCTCTAACAATGATTTGAAAATGGCTCACGTTGACTGCTCATATCAATAATTTCTGGTGCTTAAATAATATCTAACATTTTTATGATAGTAACTTTAATATGGCAGAGTTGCTAAATTAATTGAATTCAGAACAGACTACATTTTGGCATCAAACAATCCCAAAAGCAATATTATCTTTAAAAAAATATTAAAACTATTCTATCCCATTGTTTGCTAGCATGCTTTTATTTTCTCTCGCCATCCAAATAGTAAACACATGTGTTATGAGACAGTGTTTTAAAAAGTCAGCGCGAGTTAAACGTGGCAGAACGAGGGCAAAACACACCAGCAGCACATGTGAGTCAAAAAACATGCTTTCAATTATTATCAATTATGATGCTGCTAAATGACATTCTGTGCAGCATTTTTGGATATTTTTCCATATGAATCCATCTGAACCTCCATAGATCGTCATTGTTTTTTATAAACAGCAGTGTGTGGGTTTCGTTCATGCGGCTGATTGATCAAGTAGAAAATTTCTTGTACAAATAAACTGGTTTCAGAACTGCTGTTTCTACAGATACATTCATTATATACCTTCTTTAATCACGTCAGAGTTGGTCCTGCTGGATCTACAGAAGGCATCTGACACTGTGAACCATAACTGTCTTTTCTTAAAACTGAGATGTTTAGATTTCAATTAAATAACATTTAATAAGTTTGATTAATATTTAACTGACATGTCAAGGGCGTGATGTTGAGGGGACCCTTTTAGGGGCACTAAAGGAGACATGTGGAGTAACCCAGAAGTCCATTTTAGGACATCTACTTTTTTAGTTTATGTCAAGAATGTCAGTAGCTGCGTTCTCCTGTAGGCAGATGATTGTTATTAAGTCTGGAAAAGATTTTCAAGCGTTTTTGACTTGACTTGATCCTGAGTCAAGAAACTGAATCATTTGGAGAGTGGTTGGTTGAAAACAAGTGTTCCTTACACTAAAGACTGAATTGGTCTTTATTTGTTGCCAAACAAAAACTCAAAGCTAATAGGATCAAGTTCTAGTACAGGTAATGTTACTAAAACAAGATTAAGTGCAGCATGTATTGGAATAACACCGAACAAATCTTTTTCAGGAGAGCGAACAGTGGAAAGGTTTTTGTTAAAGAGTGCTAACAAATCATAAAACTCAAGAGATTGATAGTAAAACTAGAAGGTGACTTGTGTTTACTACTGTAATACAGTGTCATTTTGATTGTGTCTATTCAACCTGGTTTAGTGGTTTGACAGACAAATTAAAATATAAATGTCAGGTTTTGCCAAATACTTGTGATATGCCAACTAGAGGTGGGTACAATTAATGATGTGGCGATGCATCAAAATGCTTCACGTGATGATTCTGCATCAATTAATTAATGTCCATGCAAATAACGTTGAAACTTTGTTGCGAAGCCAGAATGAAAAAAAAAAAACACATAACAGCTTGCGCTGCCCAGACTGTTAGATGAGTGGGACTGCACAGGTAGTGTTTGGCCACATTAGCATAGTATTTGTCCATTTTCTTGTTTGCGTTCTCATAATAGTTTCACACACTTGCAGTCAACCCTGGTAGCAAGAGAATCGGCCACTCTTTGGAGGCTGCTGAAGCTGTTGCCATTTTAGAGACTTACTGCAGAGCAAGTATTCTCCACTGCAGGAGATAGTAACAGCCCAATGTAGCACGCTCAAGTCAGAGCACATTGACCAGCTGTTATTCTTGCTCAAGAATGTGTGTGTCCCAAATTCTGACAATGACGATGAAGAGTCTCATGAAGATGAGTAGCGGAATGTGGACATTTGCCTCTCTCACACAACAGGAGGATGTAGGGGGACAAGAGGGAGGGGAGGGAGTATGGGAGGATAGTTAAGTTTAAAATGAGTGAGTGTCACTCTGCTCTACTGTGTTTGTGTTGTCTTCACCTCACTGTTCACTTGAATTATGCACTTTTGTTCAGAAGACTGCAATTTCTTTCCTTCAAATACAGCAATTTTTTGCCAAGTTATCGATTCCAAATTGAATAAGCTGAATTCTTTCATTTTGAGGAATGCACTTTTGTTCTGTATGGCAGCTTTTTTTGTAAAGTTATCCTATTCATATGCCAGACTCATTAAGTTTCCATTAAATAAATTTGATGGAAGTACAAGTACAGGGCTTGACTGGTTTTAGTGTTTTCCAACAATAGAGGGAACTCTTCTGCAAGAGCTTTCCCTGATTAAATTTAAGTAGGTCAAAGTGCAAATATTTACACAAATCATACAGTCATAAAATACAATGTTTTGTCTTTAAAAATAGTTAAATGTAAACTTATCAACGTATTGAGTGTAGTTGTAGTGGAATTGAGTTAACTCATTCAGTGCCAGCCACTTTCAGATTTCATATCCCCCTCAGTGCCAGAGATATTTAGCATTTTTACTGATTTTTGAAGGCCCTCTGAATATTTTCTCCTATGACTATGGGAATTCTGAAAATATCAGAACAAAATTTAGTCTTTCTTCTTTCAAAAGCAAAAAAAAATAAAAATGTTTCTACCTTTTTCTGTTATTTAGTAATCTGAAGTACAAAAGAGGAACTTTGATGAAAATCCACACGTTTCAGGACTAAAAGCTGAGATAAAGAGCGTTTTGTGTAAAGAGGTTTTTCAAGCAGATCAGTGACTTTGATGTAAATTTTTCATGTTTCAATGATTCATGCAACATCTAAACTATATTTTATTACTATGAAAGTGAAAAAACAACAGTAGAAAAATAATTTTGATAGTTTATTTTATGTCTAAAAAGAGACATTTATAGACAATTTCAACATTTGAATAAAACATAAGCAGCAAATTTCTGATTCAGATACTCTGTGTGCGTGTATATGTGTGCACGCACGTGCACACGTGAGTGCGTTACTTAGTCAGTTTGTCCCCCCCCAACCATTTGTTTGTTTATGAACACTTACCGTGTGTTTTATGCGTTGAATCGTTATTTATTTTGCTCCCTGCTGCCTCCAGAAGATCCTAACAGCAGATACTAGTCGGATAAATCCACCTCAACTTCACTAGAATCACCAGAAGAACTTCAACGTCAGGCTGAAGACATCACAAGTCCGAAAATGACGAGCTGGATCAAAAACTGTGCCACCTTCCCCACACTACTCGTTCCTGGTAGATCCGACTGTTGCGCTGGAGGGATTTTATCCATGTACAGTGGCTTGCAAAAGTATTTGGCCCCCTTGAACTTTTCCACATTTTCCACACCCTAAAAGACTGGCAGCTGTAATTGCAGCAAAAGGTGGTTCTATAAAGTATTGACTCAGGGGGCTGAATAATTGCGCACACGCCACTTTTTAGTTATTTATTTGTAAAAAATGTTTGGAATCATGTATGATTTTCGTTCCACTTCTCACATGTACACCACTTTGTATTGGTCTTTCACATGGAATTCCAATAAAATTGATTCATGTTTGTGGCCATAATGTGACAAAATGTGGAAAAGTTCAAGGGGGCCGAATACTTTTGCAAGCCACTGTAATAAACTCCACCACCTCCTCAATTCCATAAATTCAATACTAGTTTGTAATAACTCTGAACAACGAGATCACTTCCCAGCCACTTCACAGGCTCTGAATATCCCTTCCGCATTCACCGTCTGTCTCGTCCTGAGTGCCTGGCTCCTCCCCGCTCCAACCAGCATGGGGAGCCTAAGTCACGCCCCTCTACTTCCGGTCCATGGGTCCCTTGGACGAAAAAATAATGACTGGAAGTCAATGGAGTCAAAAAAGTTATTTTCTGATCCAGAATGAAATGCACCATGGATCGAACAAATGATGTCCGTGAGTTGTAAAGACAAGTTGATGCTGAGAAAGCGATCATTTTCAACACGTGGTAAAAGTTATTTTATATTTTGTATGAAGACACATAGTAGACTACAACCACTTGTCCAGTAAAATTGACGTCACCATACCGCTCAGAAGGAGAAGAATCAGAATAGGAACAATGGCGGTGAGTTTAGCAAGCTTCACCTCCTTCTATCAGGACGAAGGACGACTAGTTTTATGGTGACATCCAGGTACAAAACACACCGGCATTGTCGCATAAAAACGAGGGAAAAGGCAGCGGTGAGACTCGGGAGATTCTGCCGTGACGTCATATGTGCGACTTTTCAGTTGTAGTCATTTTATTTGCGAAATTTTAAAAATAAATAAATCCGAATCCACTTGACAGACACGGTCAAAACGCACATCATTATTTATCATTTAAATTGCGGTACAGTGCGGTACCCTGTGATTCAGGGCGTAAGACAAAGTGGACCAGAAAATAACTTTTATCGCTCCAATGACTTCCATTCATAATTTTTTCGTCCAGGGGACCCATGGGCCGACCGGAATGGGAGGAGACTTAGGCTCCCCATAGTTACACAGTAAATAAGAGTGATGTCACCCAGAGAAGTGCACCACTGCCCCCTCCTGGATCCTATGACTAAATACAGCCTGTAATGAGTTTAAATTCAGCAAGTAGCTGCCCCAGAATGCTTTGCGGGACTTAAGCCAATAAAAGCTGTAGAGACGTCAAGATGTCAATGGCACTGAGCGTTCGGATTCAGTTTGACGTCTATAGACGTTATTTGCCGTTTATTTATTTACAAATGTAGGCACAAGTGAAGACAAAATCAATCGTGTATAGAAAAAAGCAATTAAAAATGTCAACACTCAAAGAATCGTGGCACCAGTAATCAAATGGAACCAAAAATTATTATAATCAAAGAATCGAAAAACAAAGCTCCCATAATCAAAATCCAATTGAATTGTGAGGTACACACACAGGGTCGCTGCTAGGCTTTTGGGGGCCCTAAGCTCAACTGCCCACCCCCCCTCCCAATTGGCCAGGAAGTGCCCGTGATCCCCCCCAAAAAAAAAAAAACTTGTGCAAGAATAACAGCTGGTCAATGTGCTCTGACTTGAGCGTGCTACATTGGGCTGTTACTATCTCCTGCAGTGGAGAATACTCGCTCTGCAGTAAGTCTCTGTAAAATGGCAACAGCTTCAGCAGCCTCCAAAAAGCGGCCAATTCTCTCGCTACCAGGGTTGACTGCAAGTGTGCGGAAGTACTTTGGATTTTATGAGAAAGCAAACAAGACGCTAATGTGGCCAAAAGCTACCTGTGCAGCCCCGCTCACTAAACAGTCCGTGCGGGGTGCGCGGTCATGAGTTTCTTTTTTTTTTAGTTCCGGCTTCGCAACAAAGCTTCTGCGTTATTTATTTATGGTAAATGGCGTGTACTTGTACAGCGCTTCACTCAAGTCCTACAATCCCCAAAGCGCTTCACACTACAGTATGTCATTCACCCATTCACACACACACTCACGTTTGGTGATGATGAACTACACACATGTTGTAGCCACAGCTGTCCTGGGACACACACTGACATAGGTGAGGCTGTCCGACACTGGCACCGCCGGACCCTCCGACAGGCAAAGTGGGTTAAGTGTCTTGCCCAAGGACGCAACAGCCAGGCGATCTTTTTCTCTGGGCAGAGCGGGAATTCGAGCCGGGAACCTTCCAGTTACCAGACGACCCGCTCTACCGCCTGAGCCATGGCCGCCTATTTTAAGCATCGACATTAATTAATCAATGCCAAATCATCACATAAATCTTTTTGATGTATCGCCACGTCGATTAATTGCAGTCAAAATGCTTAATAATGCAGGCAGTGAAGGGGTTTCCTGTTCAGAAAATGGTTGGAAGCCAATAAGTTAAAGAGAGGAACAATTAAGCACAAATTCCTTCTTAAAGATGTCATACACAGTTTGCAGCAACAGGCAGAGCACAAGGCTGAAAAAAAAATTTATGTAATTAATTAACCCCCCCCAAAAAAGTAAATAAAAAACCCTGTGAGGATAACATGGTGCTCAACATTCACTTATAATCCCTTAAGGCATTGAAATCTTCACAGGAACCATCTTGGGAGAGCTGGTAAACATGTAGACATACTCTAATGGAATCGATAGGCAATTCTCTGTTGCAGTAAAGCAAATGCTTAGCACAACCCGAGCAGGAATCAACACACAACAACAAAACTTTATTTATAAAGCGCTTTTCAAACACAGCTTTTCAAAGTGCTTTACAGATTTAAAATGACCCCACAACCCCCCAATCCCCCCTTTAAAAACCCAAAATAAACCCCCCCTCCCAACCCAACCCATCGACCATACACACACACACACACACTTAAAAGCTACAAACAAACCACACCCGCAAAGGCACCTGCTACTGGAGATGAACAGTGAAACAGCCCTCTTATGACTCCATTTCACATCAATAAATCATCATTGGGTAAAATAAAGCTATGTTGTAGAGAAAATAGGACAGAGTTTATACTTCACACTTGCTTCAAATACTGACAAGTTCACTCACATGAGCTGCCTTATGTTAAAAATACACCCAACTAACCAACAAATGTCTACGCCCTCTACTTCACTGCACAAACACAAACACTAATCCATTGTTCAGTTAACAATGACTTGGTACTCGCTGAACCATAGAATAACTGTGTGTCTGGTTGTGTGTGTGTGTTCATGCATTGGGATTAAGTAATACCCCAGCTGGTGTCCAGCAGAGGGGAGCATAACACTCTGCTGTTGTTCTTTCTGGCCCTCAAGACAAGACTCAGGCGAGCATGCACGGCTCACATACATGCACCTCAGCTCCAAAGTCCATAGTCCTTTGCTGAAGTCAGAACATGGATCAGGAAAACAATAGACTCCACAAGCCCTCCCCTTCGTTTTCTTCCTTTCTCAAGAGGGTGATTTCCTTTAGCTGTGTAATTACTCTAAACAAATAATAACTCCCCTGAGCATTAAAAACTGTGTAACTTTGACCCATAGAAGAGTTCTTGGCCTGAGCGCATTGACAGTGATTTGTTTGTTTGGTTGCCATAGTGCGTGAGCAGATCTGCAGAGAGCTCAGTCAAACTCATTTCCCTGCTGAAAATACTGTAAGAATATTTATGAGAATAAAACAAACCTTCCAGCTCTTTTCAATGACTCCGTTATTTACAATAGTGCTTATCGGGATACCAGTTTTTCTTTGTCTCTCGGTATGTCATGCATTTCCAGTAAGACTCATATTACTAGAATCACATTACTGAATGACACCACAAAAGTGCATTAAAAAAAATGGACAAATCAACTCTTGCACCGAATCTCTTGTGAGCTATTTCAAAGTGCAGCCAACTGAAACAAACAGGATCACTGCACCAGAAGGATTTAGAAAAAATTGGATTGTTTTCAAATGGAGTACGGTCTTAATGTGACCATTGTATGAGAACATTACCTTGTTCTTGAGCAGAAGTTCTGCTAGCACCAACGCCCAGCATATGACCAGCAAATCCAGCACAAAGCAACTGAATTAGAACCTGATACTCGATGATCAGAATCCCTTACTGAAAACAAACCAGAGCAGTGGCAGCATGAGCTGTGAACACATCTAAACTTTCTGAGTCCATTATTAATATAAACACAATCAAAATCTAAAAGTAACCCTTACTGTGTGTTTTATGCAGCGAATCGTTCTTTATTTTGGTCCCTGCTGCCTTCAGAACATCCTAATGGGAGATACTGGTCGGATGAATCCGGCTCAGGTTCACTAGAATCTCCAGAAGAACCATGACGTCAGGCTGACATCACAAGCCCGAAATGATGAGCTGTCGCACTGGAGGGATTTTATTCATGTATTCAACTCCCCCACCTTCTCAATTCCATCATACTAGTTTGTAATAACTCTGAACAACAAGATCACTTCCCAGCAGCTTCAGAGACTCTGAATCTGCCTTCCACATTCACCGACTGTCTCGTTCTGACTTACTTTTGACGTATAAGGCCTTGAACGACCAAGCTCCAGCTTATATTAAAGATCTTATTGTTCCATATGCTCCTAACAGAGCACTTCGCTCTCAGACTGCAGGTCTGCTTGTAGTTCCTAGAGTTTCTAAAAGTAGAACGGGAGGAAGAGCTTTTAGTTATCAGGCTCCTCTCCTGTGGAACCAGCTTCCACTTTTTATCCGTGAGGCAGACACCTTGTGTAGTTTTAAGAATAGACTTAAAACTTTCCTTTTTACACAATCCTATAGTCAGGGTTAGCTTGGGTTCTCCTGAGCTTTCCCTTTAGTTATGCTGCTATAGGTTTAGACTGCTGGAGGACATACTGACCACATTTCTTCACTCTGCTGTCTTTCTTTACTCTGGCTGCCTCTGAGGAGGGTGTATCTCACATAAACAAAGGATGAAATATTCCCACTAGAGCCATCAAATTGTTATTGCTTTGATTGTTACTGCTGCCATTAACTGTTTCTCTGTTTATCTTTCTATAGACATGACGACTGGCCAAAATCCATCAGTGTTTGTCTGTGTCTCTTTCCTGTCAGCTCAGACCCCAGTCGGCTAAGGCAGAAGGCCGCCCATCCTGAGCCGGGTTCTGCTAGAGGTTTCTTCCTGTTAAAAGGGAGTCGTTCCTTTCCACTGTCACCAATCGTGCTTGCTCAGGATGGGGGATTGTGCTGAAATAACAATTCAGCCCAATCGGCTGGTTCGTTAGATAGAAAATGTTTTATTATTAATTGGTTGATTTTTCTGTGAAGTGCCTTGAAATGACTTTGTCATGAACTGGCGCTTTATAAATAAATAAACTTGAAACTTGAACTTGAAACTGCAGCTGACCATCCATCCATCCATCCATCCATCCATCTTCTGAACCTGCTTCTTCCTGTTCAGGGTCGCAGGGAGCTGATGCCTATCTTTAACGGTCATGGGGCGAGAGGTGGGGGACACCCTGGACAGGTCACCAGTCCATCACAGGGCCACACACAGACAAACAACCACTCACACACACACACTCACACCTAGGACAATTTAGAGTCACCAATCTCTTGCATGTTTTTGGACTGTGGAAGGAAACCAGAGTCCCCAGAGAAAACCCACGCATGCACGGGGAGAATATGCTGAATAAAAACACAATAAAACTAAAACAGTGATATAAAATTTACATCTTATTAAAAGCCAAAGAAAACAGGTGGGCTTTTAGTGCGGATTTAAAAGTTCCCAAACTTATGCAGAACCTTGTGAGATGGTAAATGGTTCCATAATTGTTCCATAATTTAGGAGCAGGCAAAAGCCTGCTCTTTGTTTGTAAATATTACAGTACCTTATCACTGTATGATCAAATAACACATGATATGACTGGGTCCAGTATAAAGGATTAAAAACAAACAGCGCTATGGAGAAGGATAGATCCCAGATAGATTCATGAAAGGACTGAGAGTTAAGAGGTGCGCTCACTTATTGTAATTCCCTGTTCTTGAACTTAATCATAAAGGAAATGGGACTCATTTTTGTAGCTAGCCTACTTAAAACCTTGTACACTCTTGGTTGTGGCCTTATTGAGAGGGTTCTGTTTAACTGTTCTCGGGTTAGGAATGTTAAGTAGACATTGGCCTCTGTGTCATTCTAAACCTTGCACTGCAAGCTGTTCTCTTTGAATCTTTTAAAGGGGAAGAAAGAGAACACCATCATTCCCAGGTTTTAGATGTCAACTGGTTGTACTCGACACTGGTTGGTAGTTGGAGACTATGTGGCACAGGACTTTAAACCAGGTGGTTGTAAAGAACAGCAAGAGCCAGAAAATCCTCATGTTAGTCCAGTGTTAGAAGGACAAAACTTTAAGAGTTCCAGGTTTAGTTATTTTTCATTGCTGTCACGAAGCCAGCTGTGCAGTTCAAACTATGTAATGACAAAGATTATCATCCATCCATCTGGAAAAACTTGCTTAGTTGGAAATACAGAAACTCTCCCGAAACCAACAAACAAGTGTGGCTAGTTTATGGTTTGGGTATATTTGGCAAAGTACATGCTACAAATAAAGATAAAAAATTTACAGAGCAAGACTGACATCTTTGCCGGAGATGTCATGTAATAATCTATCATTAGATTTTTGGGGGGTATTTGGGTGCCAAAATCTGAAATGTACTTAAGTAAATTTCAGATTTTAAATAAGAAAACAAACCTTTGGTTTAGTAAGAAAATTTCTATGTGCACAGAAATAATTACCAGCATCCATTACCAGCTTTGTTCCTCATCAAATTAGCAGACTACCTCCTCCTTTAAAACAAATACTATTTCTTAAATAAAGAAAAGCAGGTCTACTGTGTCAAATCTCCCCCACAAGCATTCTGTATGTGAGCATCAGAGAAACAAAAAGTCAGAGGAGATAAAACTGGAGGTGTGAGTGAAGATGATTTTGGCATCATCCCATTTCACCCCTTTGCCATCAGTCTCAGCGCTGAACCTCCATTTTGTGCTTTCTTATCAAAAGGGAATGTGTCCTAATTCTTTTGTGAGGAAGGGAGAGGTGGGAGTGTCCCTTCATTGCAGCCCTTAAAAATTGAGATTTTACAGCAGCACATTTTGTAAGTAAGGGTGTGGAGAATTTCCCAGGCAGGACACAATGCAAATTACTGGCAAGATATCTACAATGAACAAATAAGAAAGTCACAAGTGTAATATTATTTAATGAAACAGATATTTCTGCCTCCCAAAAATGACTGCAGTATCTAGTTACCACCACCAGGAGATTGTTTTTATTGGGGTCTGTCTGTCTGTCTGTCTGTCTGTCTGTCTGTCTGTCTGTCTGTCTGTCTGTCTGTCAACAAGATAGCTCAAAAACCTTTGGATGGATTTTGATGACATTTACTGGATAGGTCCTGGATTCAGACAGTGAAGAACTGGCTCAGACACCAAACAGGAACCCTTAGCTGAGGTTTTGGGTGGAATAATGAGCCCTTGAGTATCTTTCATATATGTGAATCCAAATAAACATGATCCCATTAGTCAATCAAACCAACGGGTAATGACTGATCTATTGTGTCTCTCTTTCTCAAGCCATATGGAAGGACAGGCTTTAACCCGGCAGGTAAACAACAATCTGCAACCTTAAACTAAACCCTTTAATGTCTTGATGCTTCTACGCACACACACATCAAAGGCTGCAGTGTTGTTTTGTCACCCTTGTTAATACTTCTAATCATTAGTTATTCATGAAAACCTGGGATCAAGCTGTTAGTTGCTAGAAACAAAAACGGGCATACATCTATTTGCATATGGTAGCGGTGGAGTTTGCTGTTGAGTGGAGATAAAAATTAACAATAACGCAGTGTGAATAAACAGATGGTGGGAGCAAACAGAGTGGCAGGAGAACAGCAGGGATAAGATGGAAGAGAAAACATACAGACCAAAAGTTTGGACACACCTTCTCATTCAAAGAGTTTTCTTTATTTTCATGACTATTTACATTGTAGATTCTCACTGAAGGCATCAAAAATATGAATGAACACATGGAATTACGTTGTACTTTTACAAAAAAGTGATGTGATGAAACAGATACAGTCCGTTCGGACTCGGGAGAACTCTGGTGTTATCGCCACCTGCGTAGTTTGAGAGATTAAAACTGAAAGAGAAGTTGTTGACTTGTTTTTACACCCACTATGAAGGTAAGAACACCTGTGGAGCTAAAATATTCAACAAAAACCTCAGAAAAAACATTTTTAATGGAAAGACCTCTTTAAACACATTAACAAGGAGAGAAAACCCTGCTTTTAACAACAAACCCACATTGTTAAACCACATCTTTGAAACAAAATAAATGAATTGAGCAAAAAAACATTTATACTTTTCCAATCGAAGCATTCCATATTTTTCCAGTAGTGTGACAAAACTTTATAAAATTATTAATACATTTTAGAAACTTAAATAAAATGGTTAAATGGATCAAATATTACCAAAAAATGACATTTTGTCGAGACTCACTGAATGATTCGCCCCATATGAGGTTGCATGATCATTGGTTCCTGTAGGCCTGCTGGTCATGCTACTATAAGCTTCCTGTCTTTAGAAAAGCGGCTCACAACAGAGGCAAGCAGGTCAATAAAGTCAAAATCCACAGTAGCCTTAAAGCCACATTCACAAGCACTGACAGTCAACATGTGTGTTAAAAATGGTATATTGGCAGAGCGCTCCTGAGAGCTGCAAAAAGGTTACTGTGGCATGAAAATTTGTTGGACATGTTCTGGATCTTCCAGAGAAAAGCAGAGCATCTTGTCCTCCTTCAGCCACAATGGGACAAACTGAGCAGCTGCAGTCAGGTGGCAAAAACAGACTTCAAATCCTCCAGGTAAAAAAACTGTCAGATAATTAAGCATATCCAAACTATGTAGTGATGTAATAACAACATCAAAAACAATCACATTACCCAAAACAATTATCTCGCTCTTTTAAAACAGATTTAAACATCACTAAGGTTACCTGTTTAGTCATTTTCAAGTCTTTTTGGAAACGATTCCTTGAAACAAGGGCTAAATATTTTAAAATCTTGTTTCCCCAAATTCTTTTTTGATTTTGGAGACAGATGTTTGTAAAATATTATGCAAATATAGGATAAGCTGGTTTGTGGTACCTACACATATTATCACAACAGCCCAAGCAGAGATTTGTTTACCAACCAATGGCATACAAGGATGGAAACCAGCAACATACAGAGGACAATGATGTACATGATCAGAGAACATACAGATATCATCACATGTATCCAACCTCATTAGGTACTGGCTAGGTGCACCCACACAAAGTAGATTACAATAATCCAATAAAGGTAAACAGTTGTGGAAATCCAACATCTCTTAACCTGCACATCACAAGGAAAGGCAATAAACAAGAATGTCTGTACTACTAAATATGGTGCTGAGTGAAACATGCTGTTAGACATGAGGTAAAAACCGTATAAAACCGTATATTTATCAATCGTCCAGTGCGCTGAGTGACCAATATACAAGACTCATAAATTGGGATTTGAAGATTGAGCAAAGTAGAATCTCTGAGACATACAAACAGAGAGCAGTTGGAAACGTGTCTGTCCTCCTCAACAGCTCAGCAAGAAAAAAGGTAGATATTTCACAGCAAGACTCCAAAACTAAGCTGCCTTGAAAACCCTATTCAACTAACAGGATTATTTATATGGAACAAATATGATGAGTGTGATACAAGTGGTGAGGCAACACATACTCAAAAATAAACACCTGTTTTTAAAACTTAAAAAAAGGTCCATTCTAACAACAGCTTTCAGGATGTTGTACCAGTGTTGTCTGTTTACATGCCTCCGTTTTTGTGTCTGGCTTTGAATAATCTAAAACTGGAATCATTGAAATGTCAACCAGATTATGTTAAAAAAGACTCAACAAAACTAAGTCTAGAGTTTCATTTTCCAAAACAAAATACAAAATTTCCTAAAAGCCTGGGATTGGAAGGAAAACTAGGAATGTGTCATGACTGGAATCCGTGCTCTCAATGTGACGGTGCAGGTTGTTGGAGAGGGCAGAGGCCATGTGGAAAAAATGTGGAACTTCTGCCAGAACGAGAACCAGAACCTGCTAGTAACAACACACTGATGTAACCTCACAACACATTTCACACGAGTCACTCAGTTAAAACAGCTGCATTCCACTCACCATCAGCATTCTTACAAACACACCACTCCCGCTCAGAGAGATTTGAACAATAAAGAAAGTGTCAAGGGAACTTTAACATCAAGGTAGAAAGCTTTAAATGGGATTTGAAGCTATTACTGAATTACAACATATTATATGAACTGATACCATGGGATTTTTTTTCTTGTGAATGAATTCTGTGATCAAACAGAGGGTTTCAAACAAACATAGCGGGGACTGAACACTGTAGGAAACACTATTCAAATAAAACACTGAAAAAATGATCACCATATGCCATTTAAAGCCACAAGTGCAGCAGAGTGCATCGGGGTCAAAGGTGAGATTAGGAAGCAAAGTTTGGTGTTTTCGTAACGCCAGGATGTGCTGCCCTACAAACCAAGTCTCAAAGCTCTTTGCTGAAAGCAGAGAAACGGGTTTTATTCAGGAACTGACAGTATGTGGAGCTTCACGTCTGGAAACCGATCAAACTGGCTGTGTTGTGTGACCAGCTGAATGAAAGAAGCAGGCAGATTCTTCAGTGTTTGCATCACAAAAATGTTAGGACTGCAGAGAAGCTTGTCCGCCTGCTTTCTTTAAACAGTGAGTAATGTGTATGTGACTGTTCCAGCGTGTTTACTCAAAGGGCCTGTTGCTGTACAGGCGTGTATACCACCTGACTACCAGAAATGGAAGACGGCCTTTATCTATAAAAGAGAGACATGAAAATTAATTTTAACATTGAAAGCCCAAATAGGTAAATGCTAAAGAACTGAACATGTCAGTTGATTATTCGGTCTCAACTAGTTTGCTGACTCAACTTTAAAAACACTAATTAAGCTTAGACTAAAATTTCCAACAGCTGTTTGTTTCTGAGTCTGTGTTATTAGCAAGTAAAAACAGACTTTCAGTGAACACGTAACTCTTAATGACTTTTATTTGTGCAGCTCTTTCAGGTGACTAATGTGTTAAGGAGCTGAGTCAACAGATTACAACAATTTCAACTAATTTGTATTTATTTTATTTCAAATAAATTCTGCACAGTGGTGCCGTGAGAAGGTCCTGGGTTCAAAACCAGCCAGAACCTTTCTGCATGAAGTTTTTATGTTCTTCCCATGAACACCAACTAACTTCAACAACAATTCAAAAACAATTAATTAGTTAATTGGTAACCCTAAATTGGTGAACGTGTGAATGATTGGTTGTCTCTAAGTGGTCCTGTGATGAACTGATGACCTGTCGAGGGTTTAACCCCGCCTCTATACGAAAGAACAAGTGGGTGTAAAAAATGAATGGATTCCAATTATAATGGTGCGTTCACACTGCCCAGCGCATACAGGCAGCAGGGCAGCTAGATTACATGTAAAGTCTATGTTACTAAGCAGCAGGTGTGCGTCAAGCTGCGCCGAGCTGCCACGCAAACTGTAGTTGCTTATTACAATTCAGAGAAGGCAGCCTGTTGAAAGAGATGCAAAAACTGGTTAGGGTGACCTCACGACCAAGTCATCAGAAAGAAGACAGTGAGTCGAGCATGCAGTAGACAGTCTCTACTGTCCTGGCAGTGTGCTGCCTTTTTGTGCAGATTAGGCCTTTTTCACCCTGGTAAAAAACCTGTTAAAGAGGCTCAAAATAAAAGTAAATGGAATAGGCTTGACTCAGATTGTGACAGCAATGAGTTCTAATGAGAAGTCTCTGTGATGCTGTACTCCACTGAACACTCAAGCTGCATTATTAATGTAAACATTTTAAAAGGGGCTTCCTCCTATGGAAATATGCATCTTTAAGTGAAATCAGTGTAACATTTTCAGGTTCATTTGTTCAGAAACAAAACTGGATCTTTTGTTTTATTCTTTAAAATACAATGAAAAAAATTAAGAAACTATAACTTGATTAACTCTTTAAATATTCTCCTGCAAAAATCCAGGTAGAGCGCTGTAGCTTTCAGGGTCACATGGGTCGAGAGCAGCAGCAGAGTAACCCTCACAGTTACGAGAGCAGGGGTACAGGCTTTATATTGCTTTGATATAAGATGTTGTCAGGAGCGCCAGTGGGATGGGCTGAAATTGATTCTTTGAGGTGGAGTACCACAACAAAACAGCCAAATGTGCAGAGCTAGTACTGACACAGTCCAATCAAGTGTGGGCACAGGCCCAAGTCTGAAGAACAGCAGCCAAATGGAAGACTGAACTCTGAGACTGAGTCTTCTGAGCTGATTTATTACTTAGATACTGTAGAAACACCCCAGCTGGAAAACCAGAAGTACACACTGGTCCAATATACACAGACAGGTCATTTGTCTCACTCTTATCACTGGTCTTAAAATAAATTCCTGCATCTCAATGAGGATGAATAAAGGAAATCTAAATAGTCTAACTACAGTCACTGTTTTCTGCCTCAGAGTCGGGAGTGAGATGAAGATGACAAATAAAGATGCTCCAGCTGCACTCATGGAGAAAGGAGCCATTTGTCTCTCTGCGTCTGGCGTGAGGACTACAATGAGAAAGGGGACGCTGCTTCAAATAATCCTAAAGTTGTTACTGTCATTCACGCTTGTACACACAGCAGCAATGATTGGATATACGGACTGCTACAAGTCTGAAATACTGAGCAGTGGCTTGATGAACAGCTGCCATAATCCTTCAGGACAGTTTTAAGAGAGAATCAACACTGTTACAGTGATTTATGGGAACATAATCTGTTTCAGTCCTGAGATTATATTGCTTTTCCTCTTCCCTGATCTATTCCTATGTCTCCAGTATCATGTCTCTTCTTTTCTTCTTCCTCAATCTTTGCTTTCCTTTGTAATGTGAAAACTCCTTTCTGTTTGACCCCATTTTCACTCTTCTTTCTCTTTCTCTCTCTCTGGTGTTTAGGTCAAACACATCTTGCAATATAGAAACCTTCTTCAGAAAAAAATCCAACACAAATATATGCCAGCTGCTTCCTCACTTGTTTTCATTAAAGCAGTACTAAACTAGAAAAGCACTCGGAGAGATGAAAATTTTACCAAATCCATCCATATGTTTTTGAGTTATCCTGATAACAAACAAACAAACCCAGATGAAAACATTACCTCCTTGGCGGAGGAAACAACTTTTCCACAGCCGTGTCTCAGATGGCCAATGTATCTAAACTCCGTCCAATCAACCGTAAGATAATCGAAGTTCCATCTCTCTTTCTCACTCTTCACCAGCTTATTGTTTTTTTAACAGTGAACAATGTGCTTCCATCACTTTAAACCTGTATGGAACTCACACATAGTTACACTGAACGGATTAAATTACACATTCAACACCTTTGCCGAGTTGTTGCATTGTGTTGCCTCACTCATCATGAAAAATGAGAATTAAAAGTCATTTTCTGGAAAGGAATTTTTCATGATGGTCTATTTTATGTCCTTGTAAAATCATGCAGTCCTCCGCAATTAAATCCCTGATGATCATGTGCTGTGCACAGGTTGTTTGGAAGACATTCACCACATGACCCTATGCAGAGGGTTTTCGTGGTGCATTCGTGGAAAATCTTGGACCAGACCATCTACCTGGCTACAAACTTCCGAATAGGACACAAGCACTAGATTTTTATAAGGCTGCATTAAGGAGGCCATAGGAAATTATCTGAACATCGCTCATAGCACATTGGCAGCAGTTCATACAGGTCATTGAGACCGAGGCTTTACTCTCATTAGAACTCTGGCAGCAGCATTTTCAATCAGCTGAAGGCCTTTTACAGAACTGTTAGAACATCCTGATAATAAAGAATTAGAATGGTCAAGCCTAAAAGTAATAAATACATGACCTAATGTTTCTGCACAACTTTGGGTCAGAATGCTCCTAAATTTATCAATGTTATGCAGGTGGAAGAAGCTTGTCCTGGTTCTATACAGCCCCTTTCAGACAGGCCATGAAAAACTGTACTGTTCCGGACTTCGCCCGTTCCGCTTTTGAGTTTGAAAACACCGTTCCGGAGTCTGTCCGTATAACCTGTATTTGCATTCAAAACAGTGGCGTGTCTGAAAAGACAACTCCAGTTAAAGACTGGATCGAATTGTCCGCAAATATTCCAGAACGTCTGTCTGAAAATTTATGCAAATCTGAAGTAAGAACTGGTGTACTTGACCTTGATTCAAAGTAAAAATCTTCTTTAATTATATGCATCCTATAATAGAAGTGTGCGAGGGAAACCGTTACCTTGTTGTTGTTGGTAGCTGTGGGGGTAACTGTTGCTCAGTATATGGAGCAGCATAAGAAGCTGACCCCATCTTATATAAAAAGATTTCACCAGATTCAGAGATGGTTGTTTTTGTGAGAGAGACCAATTAGGAGACAAGCTGGGGAAAGAAGCATTCTTTCTCTCTCTCTCTCTCTCTCTCTCTCTCTCTGTCACACACACACACACACACACACACTTCTTTCCCAGGCTTGTGTGCACATCTTTAAACTATACTGTCCATTTACAACAGCTGCAATCAGGAGACACTGCAACTGCTGCTGACATTGCAACATGACCATTCAATACAAAGAGGTAATCTTGTGAATCAGCAGACACTCATCTCCCTTGTCTTCAAATTTGCCTGCCAAGTCATGGTGCCTGCCAGAGAGAGGTATGGCTTATATGAATATGCCATCTTTGCAGCTGGCTTGCTTGTTACCGCAATGCGGCTCAAAGGAAGGAGTTAGTGAGGCAGACTGAGGAGGAATGGAAGAGTTTGCCACACATCATGTGAAAAGAGCTAAATAAAACCAAGTAAAGGACAAGAGAAGCATGCAGCTAGTTCAAATCTTCAGTGGACTACAGGACTGTGAAGAAATACCATGCTTGGTTTTGGACAATAACCATGCACTCTGGGCCATGGTTGCCATGTTAAATGATACATCTGTTTAACACAGTCAGCGGCAGGTCCTGCCAATGACAGACTAATCACCAAAGAAATAAGAGTAATAATAAACAACTACATCGTTTTTTTGTTTTTTTTTAATAATCCTGCAGAAATCAACTTGCAATTCACACATCTTACCCTGCAACAAATTTGGTCTAATAAAATCCCAGCATGTTGTGAGCTTTACATTCCCAGATATTTCCTTCCCACAGTCTGTAAGCAAGAGGAGGGGGCCACTTTAAAATGGGATGCGCTGGAAAAAAATAAGACAAAAAAGTGAAGGTGGTGTGCTTGGGTATACATGAAAACTGTTGTTTTCTGAGGGAGCATGGACAGACCTATGAGCTCACACTATCTGACAGGTTGGAAAGGCAAAAAGGCAAAGAAGTGTGACAAGTTTGATGAATAAGTTAAGAGCTCAGCCTTTAAGAAAGGATGATGATGGGTAAAAGTCAACAATATGCTGAAACACAGTGAGAGAAAACAGGATGCAACAGGGCTACTTCAAGAAGAAGAGAAGAGCGTAAGTCAAGTTTTATTAGAAGTGGGATCCCAGTTGGTTCCTTTATACTGAGTTGCAACAGGATTGAGAAGTAGGAAGATGGGGAAAAAAAACTTTTTACAGTCAAAGTTGAAATGATATTGTTCTCAACAATGACTGAGTACAGGAAAAATTTATGGTCTCTCCATAATGGCTGAATTAAATTCAAGCCTGAGATCTAAGAATCCATTAACCATGAGGGAAAGGGGAACCCTAGAACCATGGACATGCTGACAGGTCCTGTCAGCAGGTTTAGAACAGCACTAAAACCACATTACACAAAGTAATTATACACAGTGGGAACTACATTAACAAGAACTGTGTCTGCTCTGTAAAGAGGAAATGTATAAAACCTTAGTATAACACCACCGGGGAGAAAACAGAGAGAAAAAGGCAGATAGTCCAGTTTAATCATGAAGAAACTGTAAATTATCACATAATGTTAGGCTGTTAAATAAAAAAACTAGTATCCCACTGCGCAGTGCAATAAAAGATGACCTCCAGCAAGTATAAATTCTGAAGGGAGGAGCCTTTTCAATATCAAAATTTCTCCAGTCTCAGTTTGCAAGCTCCAAAGGTTATCAGACAGTACGGGCAGGTCCAAAAATCAACACACTCATTTATGTGATACAGCAATCAATGAGTTGATGCTAATAGCACTATTTCAATATATGAAAAAAATATGTCAAACAGATTTCTTTGCTTAAACCTTTAGTCTTTACTTTTGAACAACTGAAGCAAGCTTCAGTACAGTGTGAAAGTGACATTTATTGATACTTTACAATTACTATTAGATAATGCAATGTGATTGTGCTATGAGGTGATAAAAAAATTCCTTAAGATCAAGGGATAGGTGTTTTTACCAGCTTTTGCTTCAACCTACATCTTTTTGGTTACACAGATTAACTGACAAATCAGTTTGTTTATCGTTTTGTTTTTTTTTGTTGTACTGAAATAAACTTTTTCATTTACCGTAATCATTCATTCAAAACGACATCAAAGAAACTCAGCTAGAGACATATTTTCTGTGTTTTATGAAATACTCTTTATACAAAAACCAACTATACCCACATTAAGACTATATTTTCATGTGAAATAATTAGTTGTTCATCAAAGTGGCACCTTAAAGTATAAAAAACAGAGAAAGAGAGATCATGAGACAGGCAGACAAAAGAAAGAAAGAGAGCAGGATCAATTATGGTGGAGTTGAAAAAAATGTTTAGGTCAACAGAAAGATGAAAGCTTATAAATGGCTAACTTTGTACAGACATGTACAAACAACTTCTCACTAATATTACATGATGATAATAACTGTGAGCTGTAAGACCTGCAAACTGGAACTTTATGGCGAGATGAAATATCACTAAGTTGAACACCAAGTCTGCTTAGAGCAGTATCTGAAAACAAAGGCAATAAGAGCAATTCAAATACACACACACAAACACACACGCACACTCACATCACACATAACTCTACAGGCTAATATTATTATTCATGTTTATGTTTAAACTGAATAAAGTAAGTCTTGAAATATGTGGCCATTTGCACAATTTTGACCTACAATTTCTTCAGTTATTACTCAGTGAAACTGCGTCTCTAATCATTTTCATGATTTTAAAATTGTTCTCTAACATATATCTTTCTTTTTACCTTTTTTCTTTCGTCCCAAAACATTTTCATTGTTAATTGCACAGGTCATCATCATTTCTCTGCTATCTCCTTCTGGCTATCCCCTCACACACACACACGCACACACAGCAACCTCTTACCAAGCTGACAGTAACTGAACCTAGTAACTAACCTCAGTCTGTCACTAGGTACCGTCTCTCTGCTCCTCCTCCAATGACAACAACAAATCGCCATGAATAAGTAACTCTCCTTCCACCTCTGGCCCCGCACACCTGCACCTGCTGCCAGAGTCAAACTAGTAGCAAGCATCTCTGTGAGTTTGGCACATTTTAAAGAGGCCATTTTATACACATTTCAGGACTTGTGGACAGGACTGTGGTTATTTCTTAAGTATTAACCAGTAATATGAAACATTTTATATCTAAAAAACGTCAGGAAACACTTATTAACAGACCTTTCAATCTGTCTGCATTAAATTCGGGTGGTTCCGGTTCCTTCCGTCGGGCTGCTTCGACTGCTTTGTCAGCAGCTCATTCATATTCATTGTTCGAATTTGGACTCTGATAGGCTAACGAACTAGCATATGAGAGCAAGGTATACTGTTTCCTGCCCTGCTGCGCATGGCAACGTCAGACGTCGTGTCTTTCTGTTTGCTACGTTATGCTACAGCATTTTAGTGAGCAGCATGCTAGGCGTGGTTTCAACTGCGGGAGCTGCTGAAAACTAACGAACAAAAGAGTTGTGACGAAACAGATACAAGCCGTTTGGACTCAGGAGAAATCGGGTGTTATCACCACCTGCATAGTTTGAGAGATTAAAACTGAAGTTAATGACTAGGGCCCGACCGATATATCGGCCGGCCGATTGGCCGATATTGGGGTCCAGGGTGATATTGGCTATCGGTAAAAAATTGCCAATATCTTCCGATATTTTTTATTGATTTATTTTTGTCATATGTGTTTCTGCATCTCCATTAATGAGAATGCCCAGTTAAAAATATAAATAAATGTTCATAAAATAAATAAACTTGTCTATTATTTACATTTTTTGGAATCGGTGAATAATTCAGATAGTTCATGGTGTCTAACAGGAAGACATGAGCTTAAGAATGAGCGTAGAATGCAGTGTTTTAGCTTTCAGTAATATTTTTGAAATTTTCTCTGGTGGATGGATTTATCTGCCATTATATCGGCTATCGACCTGCTCTAAAGTCTTTATATTGGTATCGGTATCAAAAAATCCATATCAGTCGGACCCTATTATTTACCTGTTTTCACCCCCACTATGAAGGTAAGAACACCTGTGGAGCTAAAATATTCAACAGAAAACTCAGAAAAACCATTTTTAATGGAAGGGCCTCTTTAATGCCACCCACTTGGAGACCTTTGGCCTATTTTTCGCAAATTGTTTCTGCATATTTGTAGTTTATAAATTTCCAAAGACTTTTCTCCAATTCTGGTCAGCTCAAATGGATACAGATGATTGACCAATTTTAATTGGTCAAAGCGGACAAAGGGGAGGAGCAGCCCAAAAAGGGCCAAGAGATTTTATTGGGCCGCCCCCCAAGGCATTGTCCAGTGTGCCAGAGGGCCAGTCCATGTCTGAAGGATGCCTCAAGTTGTTCCTACCAACTACCTAAAATGGCTATCTGCATGACAATTTAGATTGGGGGGCAGCAGCTTATTTTGGGGGGGCAGTTTTTATTTAACCCGTTAGTGTTTTTACCTTCCGTTGGCAGTGTGTTACATATTTCTGCGTCAAAACTGCCCTTTTTTGACACTATATGTCCATATTTTACATTAATATTTATACATTATTACCTCTGCCAAGGAGGTAATGTTTTTTATCAGGGTCTGTCTGTCTGTTAGCAGGATAACTCAAAAACTAATGGATGGATTTTGATGAAATTTTCAGGAAAGGTCAGAAATGACCCAAGGAAGAATTGATTAGATTTTGGGGGTGATCCGGATTACCGTCTGGATGCAGGAATTTTTTTTAAGGATACGGACAAAGTACTTTCTACAATATGTCCACTTTGCGGAGGTCTGCGCTCTCTGAGTGCTTTTCCAGTTTAAAAAGGGACTGGCTGAGGCAGGCTCTGGAGCTTTTTGAAATGATCGCTCTGTTCTAGATCGGTGGTCAGAATGTTTGTTTTTGTTCTCCAAAAGGAACCACAGTTGAGCCATTGTCATGACCCTCCTGTGTATCAGGCCTGGCCCGCCCATGACGCCGGGCCTGATATTTATGTTTAGTTTTTTAAAGCACTTTCACGATTATTGCAGGTAGACAGAGTCACTTTTACTGGTGACAAACACAAGACAACAACATGAACATAAGTAATACAATACAATGGTTAGTTCATTTATAGAGAAATCTTGTTCAAGCCAAGAAAGTAAATTTTGAAAAATGAAGTGTGAAAAACAAAACTGCAGCTGTCACTGCTGGTAAAAAAAAAAAAGCATCCTTATTATTCCATATCAACTGCACTCGATTCCCTTTACTACTTGGTGAAAAATACAACAAAAAAAGGGGATTGAAAGGAGAAAATGAGCAGCATAAAAAATGTTTGCACTTTCAACAACTGCATTATTTAGCTTGGTGGACATCTTGTTTGTATCTGCTATTCATTCTGTTATTGTGTCTGTGCTAAAGGAAACATGGTGAAACTAGAAAAGCACTCAGACAGCAAAGACCTCCGCCAAGTGGCTATATTGTAGAAAGTACTATGTCAGTATCCTTAAAAAATTCCTGGATCAAGACGGTAATCCGGATCCCCCCAAAATCAATTCTTCCTTGGGTCATTTCTGACCTTTCCTGAAATTTTCAATAAAATCCATCCATTAGGTTTTGAGTTATCCTGCTGACAGACAGACAGACCCTGATGAAAACATTACCTCCTTGGCCGAGGTAAAAATAAATCAAAAACTACAAATGAATAACAGCTACAGGTCATTCCGAAGGTTTTATCACTGTACTGTGTACATCATGGAAATATAAACATTTTATTAGGTCTGTCTTGCACAATAAGACCTGATGGCAGAAATCTCCATCTGTGTGGGAGCACCTGACTGGGACCTTGAACTCACACTGATTCACTCTGAACTTTTTACAATAAGCTGACCTTCATGTCTTAGTGAAGAGTGTCAAACTGACCAGACTCTTTGTAAATCCCATTAACATTTTCCCACATTTTGACCCCATTTAAAGCCTTCCTTGCTGCAATCACTTTAAATCTGGAACACTTATTTGAAGATGACTGTAACTTGATAAATAAATACCACAGTAGACTAATAATTTGTTTTTTTTCAGTCATACTGTGTAGATCATCTTCCACCGGAAGGGAAAGTCTAACTAATTTTAAAAAAATAGCCAGTATTTATAAACTGTCACTAACTGGATAATAAGAGGAATAATTACAGCAAAAAATCCACATGCAATCAATCAGTGTCTTACTACCATGATTATCAGACTGTGGTACAAGTATGACTGGTATTATTCAGGATCAATCCAGTGGTACTTCAAAGAAATGTTGGTATTTACAAGTTGAATAAAAAAGTAGTCAACCGTACCATATATACACTGCTGAAAATATAAAGTGATTTAAAAAAATAATAAATAAATAAAGGGGCACAATGTAACTCCAAGGCAATCACACCTCTGTGGAATCAAACTGTCCACTTAGGAAGCAATACTGATTGACAATCAATTTCACATGCTGCTGTGCAAATGGAACAACAGGTGGAAATTATATGTAATTAGCAAGACATCATAATAAAGGAGAGGTTCTGCAGGTGGTGAGCAAGGACCACTTCTCAGTTCCTTCTTTCTGGCTGATGTTTTGGTCATTTTTGAATGCTGGTTGTGCTTCACTCTAGTGGTATAACAGAGTCTACAACCCACACAAGTGGCTCCAGGATGGCACATCAATGTGAGCTGTGGCAAGAAGGTTGGCTGTGCCTGTCAGTGTGGTGTCCAGAGCATGGAGGAACTACCAGGAGACAGGCCAGTACATCAGGAGACATGGAGGCCATAAGAGAGAAACATCCCAGCAGCAGGACCGCTACCTTCACCTTTGTGCAAGGAGGAACGGGAGGAGCACTGCCAGATCCCTGCAAAATGACCTTACAGCCCAACACCATGCAGGACATTTGGCAGAGAACACCAAGATTGGTAAACTCACCACTGGTGCCCTGTGCTCTTGACAGATGAAAGCAGGTTCCCACTGAGCACATGTGACAGGCGTGACAGAGTCTGGAGACACCATGAAGAATGATCTACTGCCAGCAACATCCTCCAGTATGACCAGTTTGTCAGTCAGTCAACCAGTCAACTTTTATTTATATAGCACCCTCCATACAAATGTAGCACAGAGTGCTTAACACATTAAAAACTGCATTTCAATTAAATAAATGAGACATGATTTTACCCACTAAAACACACATCCAAGCAACACAATGAAAAATAAATACAGAACTCTACTCCACTATGAGGAACTGAACCTTAGAGTTGTCCATACTGGGGGCCCACCATGAATCCACTAGAAACCAAAAGGGGGGACGCATCACTAAAAAAACCCCGGTCAGAGTCTGCCGCAGCCAAACCAGTATTGTTTGACCACAGATGCAGGCTCAGAACGAGGGATTATCTCACTGGCCCAGCAGACCCAGTCGGCTCAGCTCCAGCATGGATAATCTCATGATCATGATCATGTTAAATAAACTCATTAAGAGAAAAAAATCATGCAAATAATTAATTTAAACAAAAACAATTGCTAAAAAACAATTTAAAAGTTAAAAAAATCAGTAAAAATGAAGGATTATGAAAGTACACACATTAATAATAATACAACAAAGTATAATAAAAAACAGGTTAATAAAATAATGCAAGACAATGCTCGACCTCATGTGTACTGAGTGTGTCAGCAGTTCCTGCAAGACAAAGGCATGGATGCTGCGGACTGGCCCGCCTGTTCCCCAGACTTGAATCCAATTGAGCACATCTGGGACTTAATGTCCATCCACCAATGCCACATTGCACCACAGACTGTCCAGGAGTTGGTGGATGCTTTAGTCCAGGTCTGGGAGGAGATCTCTTAGGAGACCATCTGCCACCTCATCTGGAGCTGCCCAGGCATTGTAGGGAGGTCATATAGGCATGTGGAGGCCATATACGCATTTTGACTTGTTTTATAGACATTACATCAAAGTTGGATCAGCCTGTAGTTTTTCCACTTTAATTTTGGTATAACTGTAAGAATATAACATTTACTCAAATAACATGTATATGTGACCTCAACTCCAATATATTCTTCTTTTAAAAAAACTATTTAAAGATCTTTTGGAAACCTTTTTAGGTTTCTTTCCAGACCTGATAGATGAAATGACAGTCTTTGGGGACCTGAGAACTAAATGCTCTATCCATTAAACTCCAAGGTGCCAAAAACTGACTGATCTACAATCCCCTGCTAGCATAAATCAAGGGGCTGCCCACAAACAGCTCTCAGAGCTTTTGAACACACCTGCCATCATTCTGCCTTTACCCTCAGTCATCCCCTCAAGGTTAATGCCTATTGCCTTGTGGGACTGGCACTAAGAGACCGACTGGAAACTAGCGTCGGATTTCTGCCTGGTATGTGCAGGGTAATGGTTTAAAACAATGAGATATATTTATAGAGGGGGACATTTGACAGTGTTGTGTGCAAAGCTGGCCACCATATTGGAAAAGGCAAAACTCCTGCTCACTGCCGAGCGAATAATGCCGCTTTCACACATGGGCCGAATGGTGTCGGGTTAGGGTCGGGTCGGGTTAGGGTCGGGTCAGGTAGGGTCGGGTCAGTCTAGTTTTGTTCACACACTCGCCTCTGGAATGCGGCCGTGGGCGTGAGCAGTGCCCATGTGGGTGGGGGCATGGGCTGTTTCGTTTACCTTATCAATGGCGGAGGTCTGTGACGCAATTCTTAAGTGCACAAGACTTGTAAACACACCACACCAGCACATTATGCAGAAGACGAGGGTGGGAAAGCTAATCATAAATCTCTGATGCAGCACCTGTCTGACTATTTAGTCTAAAAATAAAGTTTCGATGTTTCTGATATTGCTTCTGTCTTGTCCTCTTCATTACTAAAACATTTAAACTAGTTACTACCAGAGCATGTTCATTCTGAAAACACGCTCGTAAATTCGTCTCCAAATAAAAACATGCTGCTGGGATTTTATTTACACAAATCCCACGGCCTCCACATATTTCTTTTAATAAGGCTGAATGGAGCTGTTTTATATTGTAGAGTGAAAAAACACTTTTTTTTCTTTTATCCGCGCTTTCTTCAATTACGCTGAACAGGAAGCTTGACTAGATTCATAATAAAAGCATTCATATTTGCTTTAAATTAAAGTGACCAAATAACGAAAGATTCTTAAACATGGCATCATTTACAAGTCGAGTAATATAACCAGTTATTAAAGAGAAGAAAAAGGAGATACAATTGTTGTAGCTCTGCAAAGTTTATTGCACACTTTTTATTTTATTTATTCCCAAAAGGAAGCAGACAGCGTCTCAGCAGCACCCGGTCATGTCTCCCTTCCTCTGCAGAGAAGCTCACTTCTCTGTGGAGCACGGTCTTTGATTCCACATCTTCTCCATCAAACCACCAACGTCGACCTCAGATACAGAGATAAAAAAGCGGTCGTCAGTCTCTTGCATGTTGCGGGAGCCATAACACATAACACAGATGGCTAAGAGCTAGCCGACAGAGCTAGCTCATCTGCACACTGTGAGTTCACTACAGGAGTTTTTCGTGAGCTGCTTCAAAGTGTTTAAAGCACTTAAAACGAATCACAACTCACCCTTACAGCTGCCATGTCCTCTCCAAACACTCTCCTTTCCTCATAAAAAGCATCCATGTCCTGGAACCACTTCATCACTTGTGGTCGGCTCCACTCCGGTCGTTGCGGGTTCTTGGTCACTATGTACTCACATTTGAGTTTTTCCAGCTTGTCACGAGACTTCTTTTGTAGTTGCAATGTTAAAAATATAATAAT
The DNA here is from genome assembly GCA_006937955.1 of Pachypanchax playfairii. Taxonomy (NCBI): domain Eukaryota; kingdom Metazoa; phylum Chordata; class Actinopteri; order Cyprinodontiformes; family Aplocheilidae; genus Pachypanchax; species Pachypanchax playfairii. Next base: position 1,299,459 of record SSNP01000032.1, on the reverse strand, counting down.
AACATGCGTTACAGGAGACCTGTTAAATCCCATCGGCGCGGTTCAGTGTCGTCACATCACATGCAAACTACCAGGCCAATCGGTGGTTAACACTACGTAGGTAGGCTCGTGACTGGCATCAGTTTACTTGACCAATCAGTTCATATGTAGGCGTGGTGAGGTAGGTATGGGGTCGGCTTGGCCCTGATCGGACCACAGAGCCAGTGGTTCCAAAAAAGGTGCCTGTTGGGGCAGGCTCTGACGGGGCCGGCCAAGTATGAACAAAGCAGGAACAGGTCCGTACCGACACCATTCGGCCCATGTGTGAAAGCGGCATAAGTATGCGTGCGTGAGTTTTTATATGTACAGTGGCCCCTCATTAATCGCAGGAGTTACATTCTTAAAATAACCCGCAAAACGCAAATTCCACAAATTAGTTCGATTAATTTTTTTTACAATTATTGTAGATGTTTTAAGGCTGTAAAACCCCTCACTAGGCACTTTATCCACTCTCTCAGAAAGGCATTTTCACGCTTTTCTTTCTTTTTAGGACGTAGAACAAAATGTGCCATCCTAAAAGGATGCAAAACTGCACTAAAAAAAGTCCATAAAACTGTGAGGCCGCAAAAGGTGAACTGCATTATGGAGAGGGACCATTGTATACAAATGTAGTTGCTAGATATATCTACCCACCTTCTAGTAATGCATAGAACACATTGTGCCTCATAAACTTTTCTATATATTCCATGACTATGGAGTATTTATTAACTGTATATTAACGTTGTTATTGTGATTATTATGGCTGTGATTTTACTTAACTTGCCAAGCCATGTGTCATTGTTTACTGCCTTTTCTAACATGGTGGACATCTTCGCACACTGTTACAATGGTAACAGACTTGCATGTCCCCTCTTTAAATATAACTCATTGGTTTAAAAGGTCTCGGCTGAGAAGACAAAGATTGTTTCTGGTACCAAATCTAAAAATGGTGAAAAGTGCAAGACTTTGCACAAATAAAAGGCTAAAAATCCCTTTTAAGAGCTGTTCAAATGACAAAGACGATAAAATAAAGCAGATTCTCATAAAAGAACCAAATATGGAGAATACCTGAAAGGGTAATCAGCCAAAGACAAAATGGACACCAATGGAAAAAATAAGACATTTCCCAAACAAGGGGACACTCAAACCTACAGAATTCCTGTGTAGGCAGAAGTTAATTTTCTTTGATGCATAGCACAGTGTCTCCCAAACAAGCTTTTAAATGAAACAAGCAAAACTTAATCAGAGTCCAGAAGATACTCCTAGACACCCCTAAATCCCACTTTGATGTCACCCAGGAGAACCTGTTTACAGTATTGGGTGTAACAAGTTACAAAGTAATGTGTTACAGTAATAATATTACAAATATCGGTAACTCAGTAATGTAACTAGTTATCTTGGTGACGCCTGTAATATATTACTCGTTACAAAGAGAAACCTACAGTCGTTTCTTTTGTCACAACATGGAGGGCTGAGCTCTTTTTGGGGAGAAAACCAAGTACTTATCTAGCGCCCCCTTCAGTTCCAATGTATTTACATGTCCTACCATATATGGTAAGGCTTGTCACTGCTAGTCCCGTCGCCAGACCTTAGACTTAAGGGGGGCGTATCAAATGCATGGGGGGGTAATATCGTTATTACCATAATCAGACATGTCAGAGCGGGGGGGAATTTGCAGCATGTTTGAGACAGACTTTGACGCATAATCGCAATGAATAGCAGGTCAGAGACAACGTGCGGCGGCATGTGGAAATCGGGAGAAACATGACTCTGGAACATTTTCTGGAGTCTTGCGGGAAAATGGGGAGGGTTGACATGTATGCGCCATAATCATCTATTTGCGCAGCACCACTAGCTTACATGTTAAACATAACCATCAGCACATCCAGCCACAGCCTACATCAATTGTCATAATATAAAATAATAGAATACATGACTGAAGAAATGTTACCAATATCCACAAAACTGATACTGCAACACCAGAAGCATCTCTCAAACTAAAAACGCACCGTGGCGGATGTGTTTCAAAACAGTCAACAGAGAGATGCATTTTCATTACGAGCAGCGTGCACACGTGCGCACACACACTTTGAACCTACTTTGAGTGGGGACAGTGCTGTTGTTTCTTTATATTTTTAATGTCTTGGTGACGAAAAATGTAACATAATACGATGATCAATGGTTATTTGCATGACCTGTTTTGTGCATAAAAGTGTTGTGTTTATTTATCCCTTGGTGGTCATTTAGACTGTAAACATGGGTAGCAGTGTTTGCTATTAACAACAGATAACCAGAAATGATGTAATAACACAATAAAATATATTAGGAGAATAAAACGCTCAAACAGAACAAGTTATATACTCGTAGAGTAGATCCAATATAACACTACAAGTAATAGATAGGCCAGATACGCGCGCGCAAGGAGGCGATGGTAACGACACAGATTAACTCATTCAGTGCCATTGATGTCTATAGACGTCAAATTGAAGCCGAACGCTCAGTGCCATTGGCGTCTTGACGTCTCTACAGTTTTTATTGGCGTAAATCCCGCAAAGCATTCTGGGGCAGCTGCTCGCTGAATTTAAACACATTACAGGCTGTATTTAGTCATATGATCCAGGAGGGGGCAGTGGTGCACTTCTCTGGGTGAGATTACCCTGTGCAGCTGTGTGCAGCGGGGGAGGAACCAGGCACTCAGGACGAGACAGAGAGTGAATACGGAAGGCAGGTTCAGAGCCTGTGAAACGGCTGGGAAGTGATCTCGTTCAGTTATTACAAACTAGGGCTGGACAATAATTCGATATCAATATATATCGATCGATAGACATTTTTTCGATAGAAAAAAAAGAGGGTCAATAAAAGTTCAATAAAGAACACAATTCTCCATTGTAGCCTATCACGTAGCTGGATACTACAGTCAAGGTGTCCTCCAAACCAATCACATACTTAAATAGGTGCGTACTATCAGGAAGTCCCGCCCTTCTCTAACCTCAACAGACAACACGTGAACATGTCGCAGAAAGAAGACGCTGAGGATATCGTCCCTAAAAAGGGTCACAGTAGCTCGGCAGTTTGGCTGTATTTTGGTTTCAGCAAGTCCGACAAAAATCAAACCCAAGTCATTTGCAAAATTTGCAGAGAAGGGATAAAAACCAAGACTGGTAACACGACCAATCTGTTTTATCACTTAAGCCGCTCACACCCGCAAGAGTATGAGCTTTGCCGCCGCCCCCACCGCCGCTGCTCCACATCGTCGGAGGAATCTTCTGGATCTACTGCCAGTACGAAACAAACTAAACTGAGCGTCATTTCTGGTGAAAGATATGATAAAACGTCCAAGCGGCATAAGGACATCACCCATGCAGTGACATACCTCTTAGCGAAGGACATGCTGCCTATGACTGCAGTTGAAAAGCCCGGCTTCAAACAGCTGCTCGCCACTCTTGACCCACGATATGAAGTACCGGGCCGCAAGTATTTCTCCAACACAGCGCTACCTAACATGTACAATGAATGCAGAGAATCTGTACAAAACGAGCTGCTATCCATGTCTTACTACGCGACGACGTCGGACCTCTGGTCGAGTCGCACAACGGAGCCCTACCTCAGCCTCTCAATTCATTATGTAGATGTGGAATGGAATCTGAGAAGCAGATGCCTGGAAACAGCCTACTTCCCAGACGATCATACAGCCGAAACGATCGCAAAAGGCTTGGCTGACTTACTGGAGTCATGGGGATTGGATGAAGCCAAACTCGTGTGCATCACCACTGATAGCGGCGCTAACATCGTGAAAGCCACAGCACTTAATCACTGGACTCGGCTCCAGTGTTTTGGGCACCGCCTTCACTCCGCCATCGGTGAGTAACGTGTTACTGTATTGAATTACAATCAGCTTTACTCACCAGGTTTTGGCACACAAACTGAGCCAAATGTCAATGTCATTACATGAGATAGTAAAATGTTAGAAAACTTTCATGACAATTGTATTTATTTAATTACAATATTTAATACAATGGTTCATAGTTTGGAATCATAATAATTATTTACAGTGGGGCAAAAAAGTATTTAGTCAGCCACCAATTGTGTAAGTTCTCCCACTTAAAAAGATCAGAGAGGCCTGTAATTTTCATCATAGGTATACCTCAACTATGAGAGACGAAATGAGGAAAAAAAATCCAGAAAATCACATTGTCTGATTTTTAAAGAATTTATTTGCAAATTATGGTGGAAAATAAGTATTTGGTTAATAACAAAAGTTAATCTCAATACTTTGTTATATAGCCTTTGTTGGCAATGACAGAGGTCAAATGTTTTCTGTAAGTCTTCACAAGGTTTTCACACACTGTTGCTGGTATTTTGGCCCATTCCTCCATGCAGATCTCCTCTAGAGCAGTGATGTTTTGGGGCTGACACTGGGCAACACGGACTTTCAACTCCCTCCAGAGATTTTCTATGGGGTTGAGATCTGGAGACTGGCTAGGCCACTCCAGGACCTTAAAATGCTTCTTACGAAGCCACTCCTTCGTTGCCCGGGCGGTGTGTTTGGGATCATTGTCATGCTGAAAGACCCAGCCACGTCTCATTTTCAATGCCCTTGCTGATGGAAGGAGGTTTTCACTCAAAATCTTACGATACATGGCCCCATTCATTCTTTCCTTTACACGGATCAGTCGTCCTGGTCCCCTTGCAGAAAAACAGCCCCAAAGCATGATGTTTCCACCCCCATGCTTTACAGTAGGTATGGTGTTCTTTGGATCCAACTCAGCATTCTTTCCCCTCCAAACACGACAAGTTGAGTTTCTACCAAAAAGTTCTATTTTGGTTTCATCTGACCATATGATGTTCTCCCAATCCTCTTCTGGATCATCCAAATGCTCTCTAGCAAACCGCAGACGGGCCTGGACGTGTCCTGGCTTCAGCAGGGGGACACGTCTGGCACTGCAGGATTTGAGTCCCTGGCGGCGGAGTGTGTTACTGATGGTAGCCTTTGTTACTTTGGTCCCAGCTCTCTGCAGGTCATTCACTAGGTCCCTCCGTGTGGTTCTGGGATTTTTGCTCACCGTTCTTGTGATCATTTTGACCCCACGGGGTGAGATCTTGCGTGGAGCCCCAGATCGAGGGAGATTATCAGTGGTCTTGTATGTCTTCCATTTTCTAATAATTGCTCCCACAGTTGATTTCTTCACACCAAGCTGCTTACCTATTGCAGATTCAGTCTTCCCAGCCTGGTGAAGGTCTACAATTTTGTTTCTGGTGTCCTTTGACAGCTCTTTGGTCTTGGCCATAGTGGAATTTGGAGCGTGACTGTTTGAGGTTGTGGACAGGTGTCTTTTATACTGATAATGAGTTCACACAGGTGCCATTAATACAGGTAACGAGTGGAGGACCGAGGAGCCTCTTAAAGAAGTTACAGGTCTGTGAAAGCCAGAAATCTTACTTGTTTGTAGGTGACCAAATACTTATTTTCCACCATAATTTGCAAATAAATTCTTTAAAAATCAGACAATGTGATTTTCTGGATTTTTTTTCCTCATTTTGTCTCTCATAGTTGAGGTATACCTATGATGAAAATTACAGGCCTCTCTGATCTTTTTAAGTGGGAGAACTTACACAATTGGTGGCTGACTAAATACTTTTTTGCCCCACTGTAACATGGGGATTAATAACAAGAGCTGATGATATCAATTAGGGCATGCTGCTTCTATTTTTTAAAATTATTTTTACAATTCTCATTTCAGGTTTTGCATCCAAGGACAAGAGAGTGGAAAGGGCTGTGGCTGTGTGTAAAAAATTTGTTGCAGCATTTTCCTATTCCTGGAAAAAGAAGAGGGATCTGGCTGAGGCTCAGATACAGTGTGGGGTCCCCTCCCACAAGCTTTGTACAGTCACCAACCAGATGGGGCTCTAGACAAAAGATGATAGCAAGAGTGCTGGAGCAAAAGAAACCCATCTCTGACGTCCTGGCTGCAGACAAACACACCCGACACCTGGTGCCACAGTGGCAGGACATAGAGGTATGGGAGTCTATGAATGAGGCCTTAGGTCCTCTGGTGGACTTCACAGACAGTCTCTCTGGAGAGTCATATGTCAAGGTATCATATGTGAAGCCTGTACTCCAGCTGTTCTGCTCTCAACACCTGGATGCGAGTGAAGAAGACACGCCACTCACAAAAGAAATGAAGACAAAAATAATGGCATACCTTGATGAGAAATATGCAGATACTGACACAGATGACATGCTCGACATGGCTACCTTGGTTGATCCCAGATTCAAGATGGCGTACACCAAGGAAGACAAGGTTGAAGCCATCAAAACAAGAGCAGTGACTGAAACCATGGATGCTGGCCAGCTCCGTCCAAAGGCTACGGAAGTAGCAGGTAGGTTGAAGATGATGAGTTTATTGCTATTTTTGAAATTAATGAAAGCCATCATATAGTTTCCAAAAAATGTTTACTTTGAAAAATGTTTACTCATTTAACATTATCTAACGAGTACCTCATATCAATCTGCATAACTATTAGTACTGAAAAATTATGTGTAGTGAAACATAAATTTGTTTCAGATATATAAAACTTTTTATGTCTTTGGAACTTATTTGTGCTCCACTCTGTCTCTCTCAGACTCCCCCCACCCCCTTTATGCTCCAGGTTCAGCTTCAACAGGTGCAGAAGATGCCACCGGAGAAGATGAGAAGATGCCACCGGAGAAGATGCACAACCTGGAAAGAAGCAGCGTAAATCGCTGGGGAGCTTTTTCAAAAAACAGTGCCCTGCCCCTGATGCCCCACATCTCACTGAAAAAGAAAAGGTAGAAAGCGAGTTGGAAAGATATTTGATGTCACCAGATGCAGACTCCGAATGTAACCCGCTGCTGTGGTGGAAGGACCATGAGCGTACATTTCCAAGGCTGAGCCTACTTGCTAAAAAGTACTTATGTATCCCAGCCACCAGCTCCCCCTCTGAAAGGATTTTCAGTTCAGGAGGGAATGTTGTGACATGCACCAGGGCTGCTTTAAAACCACATAAAGTCAACCAACTTGTTTTCCTTGCTAACAACTTGAACTAAGTAACATGCCAGACAGCCCTACTCTTTATTTTATATTTATATATGTATATTTTAAGTTCTTACACCAGGTTGTGGGCAGTTTCCCACTTAATTAAAAAAAGGAGAAGGAAAAAATAAGAATAAGCTGAGGGGTCGGCCAGCAATTTACAAGGGAAATCTCAGTTGGGATAGAAAACTAAGTTGAACCACAATGATGAAAAAAGTTTGCTTTTCATCTGTTATCCTTCAGTAAGCAGCACCTCTAGAAGAATGGGGTGAGTAAAACAAATCCCCCATAGTGATGCCAAGCTAGAGACTGAAGTGAATTTTTTGCCCACAGCTTATTTTGTTCTTGAGTGGCATTTGTTAACAAGGTAGGTAGCCTAGTCCTACCATTTTTTTAGCTAACAAAAACAGGTAGATTGCTAACCCACCTAAATATGTCGTTCTTTTTATTTATTCATATTTATTTTTGTTTAAGGGCTATTTAAATATTTAATATTTATTTTCAATTGACATTTCTCAGGTCTCAGAAGTTGATTTCCCTTTTCTTTATTTTTTATGTATGGGTAGAAACAAAGCTGGTTAAATAAAGATTGGAATTCAGTGGAATTGGAATTCAGTGTTTTGTGTGTTCTTTACCATAAGTAGGTCATTCAGCAATATCATAAAATGCCCAATGCTGCACTTAAAATGGGCTTTTAATTTTTTTCAATAATTATCTATATCGATCAATATGGATTATTTTTTATCGATAAGCTTTTTTTCTATATCGTCCAGCCCTATTACAAACTAGTATAGAATTTCTGAAATTGAGTAGGTGGTGGAGTTTATTACACGGATAAAATCCCTCCAGCGCGACGGTCGGCTCTAGTTTTGTGTAAAGGGGGTGTGGTTTTTGCTCCAGCTCGTCATTTTCAGACTTGTGATGTCTTCAGCCAGGCGTAGAGGTTCTTCTGGCAATTCTATTGCTGGGTTTCACATGACGTTGCGTTGACGTCACCAAATGCAGGAAGTTACCGCCGCTGCACAGAATCCTGCTGATTCGGCTTAAAAATGCCCAAAATCTGTGCGGTCTACGGTTGTTTCAACCGCTCTAATCGGGAGAAAGACAAACGTTTTTTTTCGTGTCTCGAAAGTCGTGTGCTACAAAGGTCTTAATTTAAAAAAATTTACCGAAAGAAGACGGCAGAAATGGATCACTTTTCTCAAGCTAAAAACAAGAGGCGCAGAAACGGACAATGCTAGAGTTTGCAGCGATCACTTTCTAAAATGTTGAATAAAAGGGTTTAATAAATGCTCTAGTGTTTTAGTGAACATTTACTTAGAAACGCATCTACAAAAATGGCAGATAAACAAGTTCTTCTCTGGCCACAAACCACGTTTTTATGGGGGGTTCTGTGGATCTCTGTGAATTGTTGAACTACATTATAGAAATATATAGAGAGAAATTACTTAAAATCAAACAAATCTAATAGAAATTTGGGTTTAAAAAGGCATAATATGGTATTTACATGTATATCCTAGCACATAAACACACTCGTTATTAGCATTAGCAATAGTATTATTATCACAAATTAAAAGTAGCACAACTCACGACTTACCCGTGCAAAAACAAGACGACAGCCATTTAAAGCTTCTCTGGATCCTAAATCATTGACCCAAACTGATACAAAATAGTTGTAGGCTTCCAAGCCTTTGGGCTTTCATTTGATTTGCTGTGTAAAAAGAGGTGTGCAGGACGAGAGTTTGTTATGTCGATAGCTTCAATACAGGGTAAATCCTCCAGAGTGTATTTAAAGTCCGATTTTTTAAACTATACGGGTCATAACCTAAATGAAGATATATTTTTTCGCGATATCGCGTCTGTGCTAGTCCATTTAAAGCCTTACTATAGTTGCTTTCCGACATCGCGCTGTGTTGTTGTGGCCAAGTGAAACACTTCCTGACCCCCATTTGAGTTTCTCACGGCTTCCGAGTCACGTGAGTGAAACCCAGCAATTGAAGTTGAGGTGGATTTATCCAACCAGTATCTCCTGTTAGGATCTTCTGAAGGCAGCAGGGAGCAAAATAAAGAACGATTCACTGCATAAAACACACGGTAAGTGTTCATAAACAAACGAATGGCGGTTGGGGGGGACAAAGTGACTAATGCCGCTTTTCCACCGACAAATCAGCACGGCGCGCTTGAGAGCGGTACAGTATAGCGCGGATCAACTCGCTTGAGGCAGTGAAAACATAAAGCGGACGTAAGTGGGGATAGGGGCGTGCCCATCTGGCTATGAAAAGTGGCGCACAAAAGTCTTTGTCCGCGACGTCACAGCGCGTGAAACAACAACAACAATGGCGGATATACGTGTGTTTTTGTACTTTGCGCTCTGTCTATGGTTCATTTTGGTTGGTTTGATTTTTGGTTCTTGTGGACGAAGTCGCCATTGTCCAAAGTCAATTTTATTTTAAAATAAAATATTTGTATGGTTGCTGGGAGTTTTTTTTATAAAGACTTTTGCGGGAGCGCTTCTATATCACACCACGTGAACACCACACACAGCCAGGCCAATCAGGGGCTACCACTACGTAGGTAGTCGTGTCACTGGTAGCAGTTTACTGGACCAATCAGTAGACAGGTGGGCGTGTGGGCCCGCTTTGGGCCGCTTCGGACCATCGAGGAGGTGGTCTGAAAAAAGAGGCCGGGTTGGCGCGGAATGACGCGGTTAAGACCCGAGAAAGGCGGTGGAAAAGAGACCACAGGGGGCTAAAGTGAACCGAGCCGCACCGTGTTCTGTCGGTGGAAAAGCGGCATAAGTCGTGCATTCACGCGTGCAAATGCACGCATGTACACACACACACACACAGAGTATCTGAATCATAAATCGGCTGCTTTTTTTCTTATATTTTCTTCGAATGCTGAAATTGTCTATAAATGACTCTTTTTAGACAAAATAAACTATCAAAAGTACTTTTTTTACTGTTGTTTTTTAACTTTCATAGTAGTAAAACATAGTTCAGATGTTGCATGAATCATTGAAACATGAAATATTTACATCAAAGTCACTGATCTGCTTGAAAAACCTCTTTACACAAAACGCTCTATCTCAGCTTTTAGTCCTGAAATGTGTGGATTTTCATAAAAGTTGCTCTTTTGTACTGCAGCTTACTAAATAACAGAAAGAGGTACAAACATTTTTTTTTTTGCTTTTAAAAGAAGAAAGACTAAATTTTGTGTTGATGGTTTCAGAATTCACATAGTCATAGGAGAAAATATTCTGTGGGCCTTCAAAAATCAGTAAAAATGCTAAATATCTCTGGCACTGAGGGGGATAGGAAATCTGAAAGTGGCTGGCAATGAATGAGTTAAATTACAGTTAGTAACAGAACAAAATGATTTTATATATCAAATATTAAGAACTGATGACCGGGCAATAAACCTAGAACAATTGTTACTTTTGACACAATTTGCGACCCTCTGACAGCTTGAGTCAGATGCCCCAGACCCACTCGCGTGAAGGAGAGAGCAGCCTAGTTCCAGGCACATGACATCGACAGTGGCTGGGAGAAAACCAGAGGTGGATGGACAAGCAACTAGTGAGCAAGATTCAGTGAGAAGCATGTATGATACCTCCAAATATTTTGTGCATATCCATCGGAGCTGTGTGTATGGATTGTACACGGGAACGTGCCCAGCAGTTTTGTTTATATAACCATCCTCCACTGTAATAATAATATTATTAATTAATGTAATAATAACAATAATAATAACAAAAACAGAAAAATCGTTTTTACAGAACTGGGCCTCCAGTGGGGGTAGGGAGGTGTGTGTGTGTGGGGGGGGGGCAACAGAACTTAATTGGGAGGGCAAGGCCCCCTATGGTCCACCCATAGCGATAGGTCCAGTCACTGCCACTGATCGGCGAGCTGCAGCCAGAGGCTTTTTGGCATCAGAGAATATGAGAAGTTTTTTCTGGGAAAAATGTGAATATATTCTAAAAATTGGAGTTTCATGGGTGGAAATTTATCCAAAATATTATTAATATTTTGTCTACGATGGCTCAAATACTCCTTTGTATGATCTTGAAGTTTTCATTGTCTTTTTATTTATAATTTGCATAAGTTCACCTTTGTTAGACAACCCGCTCAGTTAAAAATTAATTTTGATATCAAATGTGTAACTTGAGGTCATATATACTGTAAGTTTACAATTGTTCACTGTAGCACAGATGTTTGTGTTTTTCATGTATTTTATTAAAGAAGGGTACAAAAAAGATCTTAGGTGCAATTATTCAAGTTAAAGTTTATTTATAAAGCGCCAGTTCATAACAAAGTCATTTCAAGGCACTTTCCAGAAAATTAACCAATTATTGAAAGAAAACAATATTGCTTGTCACTTTTTGGGTGCAAAAGTAATCAGAAAATAGAATACCCAAGTTACTTTCAGAAGTGAGAAACTAAGTAGTGTAATATATTACTTTTTTGAAAAAGTAACTTTTAACGTGTAAGTAGTTACTTTTTTTGATTGAGTAACTTACCCAACTCTGGGTAAACATCCAGTCTATCCTATGGCCAACTCACCTAGGAGCACAGCAGCAATCAGCAAGCGCAACATGCTTTATTCATGAACGTAAGGAGAGAGACCTATACTAGCATTGTCTCTAGAGAAAAACAGGAGTCCAGTGATGACGAGCAAGCAGAAGCCCTCTGAGTATTGGTTAATGTTCAACATTATGGGATGCGGAGTATTGGTTAATGTTCAACATTATGGGATGCCAGAACAAGACAAAGTGTTAGAGTTCATGTTCTGAAGCAATCAATTCAGTTAGGTTTGATTCACCTCAACACTGTCAAAGCTGATGAGGTGGCCTTTAACAAAGTGTCCGTCCATCCATCCATCCATCCATCCATCCTCATACATACGCCTGCCATGCCCCACGTGTCTGTGGGCCTTAGAGGAAGAGTTACAAGCCACTGTAATTAATAAGCCAATCAATAAGCTTTCAACAGAGCATCTCCACCCTGAACTGCTGCAAAGTGAGAACACATAATGGATGGAGCCTTCAGCCATGGGCTGCTGGTTAGAAATCACAATGTGAGCCAGTGCGCACACGCACTCTGTCCAGCATCAACAGGCTGCGAGCGCATGCGATTCACTCCGAAAACACCTGTCTCCGACTCCAGGTGCAGCAATTGGAAAGCATTTCTGACATGAACGAGGATCAAGCGCGGGAACTCACCTGGTTTCACTGTCTTAAGACGGATGGGCTCCCGAAAGTGGCGGACGACAGCCAGTGTGTCTCTGTTGGTAAGTCCGCTCACTGGAGTGCCGTTGACCTCCAGCAGCACGTCCCCGTTACAAGGGATCCTCCCCTGACATACCACCGACTCCGAAAGCAGACGTCCGACGTGGGGGAACTGTCCTAGCTCCGCGCCTCCTCGAATCTCCACCACAGTAGTCAGATCCCCAGTCCCTCCCCAGGACACGGTGCACTCCTGCACTTTGGAGGACCAGTGCTTCTTTTTCTTCAGCGTCTTGGACATGGTCGTTCCGCTTTTGGGAAGCCCAGAGTCTCAGAAACGCAACAGACTTCTTTAGACCCTCAAAGCAGAAAAACGCGCGGACGGATCATTCCGGATTAGACTACTACTTGAGCCTGATGTCGTGCGTCGTATTCCAAATTAAAACTAATGTTTTTCTTCCTTTATATTCCAACTGTCCGTGTGGCTGATGATGATGATTCTTCCAGTGAATCAGCGAAGCATCGTCTGAAGCGTGACACCGCTGCGTCAGTGCCGCAGTGAAGAGCAGGGAACTGCTCCCGACACCGGCATGTGTCGATCCTGCTCCCACTTCCCACAAAAATAACCACCTCGTGCTTCACCGTCAATCCCGGGAGATGAAGCACTTCTACTGACTGGGTCGCGCAGAGGAGGAAAAAACAGCTCAGTTCCACTTTGTGCTTGAGGAGATTAATTCAGAGAGAATTCCTGGATAAGTTCCCACACAGCTTTCGTCTCACTAACAGCTCTTCTTCCAACGAGAGGGAACTTGAGCTACTCCACGCATCTGACGTCCTCTTGTGTCTTCTTCCATGATGACATCAACAAGGAAACCATTGGAAACGAGACAACATACCTGGCCCTCCGACCCGGACGCTTCTCTCCGTGCAAATCCCCTCAGACTTTGCGTGTCGTTGCGCGCGACTCAGTCTGACCCCGAAGCTGAGTTTCGATGAGAGATCTTTACGATGGTTCCAAACTATGCAGCAGCGACATGCAACAGACGTGGTCCCACCAGACTTCGCTCCATAACTTTGTTTCGCCTCTTTCCGTATTGCTATAATGACGGTAGGCGGTTTTGTCCAATCGCAGTCTGTGTTAAAGCGATTTTTTTTTCTACCAAACCAATGGTGGGCGGGGGGGAGCGGGTGTGACGTCAGATGGGGAATGCTGTGTCTTGTATCCATGGTTTGTTGTCTAAGACGGTGTTCCCGTACTGTTTACATGTTTACATTTTTAATTCCCGTTCGAAAAACTGACCTCTTACTGGGTGGCTGTTTCATTGTGGTTCTAAAACTTCGCCCTGTACTATTTGAAACTTTAACACGCCTTTTTGATACCTTCCACAACTGGAGAGTTGGCTTGTTGAATTAGATTGCGCTTTGGTATTTTTGGCGAAATGCTGCTCTCTTGTGGCGATAGATATTTTAAGGCTGGCAGCTCAATCACATGAAACTGAACAGCCACATGTATTTCATTGGTTTGTGAAAAGGAGTCGACAATGTTCCTAAACTCAAAATAGTCACAATAAAAAAAAGAATAAAAACACTGTTCATCCATTCATTTCTTGAGGAAAAACATCGGAAAACACAAATCAGCTGCTCTCAAGACAGCAAAAGGCTATGTTTATGTGTCTCCTTGTGTGTGTGTGGGCTTGTATTTCTGACCCCCTGAGGACCCGTTTCCTGACTTTTACTATCTTTCTGGGGTCCGAGGGTTCTTGTGGGGACTGAAACCTGGTCCCCATGAGGGGGACTCCCCTTTTTAGGGTTAGGGGTTAGGTTTATAGGTATGGTGTGAATAGAGTTTTAGTTAGTCTTAGGGTTAGTTATAGATCAGTAATGGTTAAGGTTAGGAAAAGGGTTTGGGTTAGGTATAAATCTAGTTACTAAAATCAATGGAAGTCAATGGACGGTCCCCATAAGGATAACAAAACACACTTGCGTGTGTGTGTGTGTGTGTTTGTTTTTCTACCCTACTGAAGACCAGTTTTGAGATATTTACTATCCTTCTGGGGACTGAAGGTCTGAAGGCCTGGGTGATAAATTGGTTAAATGAATTAATTAGAATTTCTTGTTGCGATCAATAAAATAAATACAGAGTTTCCGTACAGTTAGTTTCATATAGTTTGCTGTGACAGATGTGCAACAAGACACCCCATGCTGCAACATTTGTCTAAAGCCAAATGCAGTCAAAGGCAGCAGCACCTGAAGCTCATTCCAACACCTGAAACAGAGGCAACATGAAAACGCCAGTTTCTCCGAGACGAACAAAACTGCAGTGGTTTACAAACCTAGCTAAAAACAGCTAACTGTAATCAAATCCTTCGCATAAGGCACTGCATGTGAGAGGAAGGGGCACAGTGGAGAACAATCACAGAAGCAGTCTCTTTAAGGTGTCTGCCGTTTGTACTTGTTGCTTTCCTTAAAGGTGGAAAATGGAACATGAACACCACAACAACAGAACCCAGCCTCCGACCACTGGGGTGCCAGGCTCGTGCCAGCCTCATGACACTCCGCGTGCACTCTAATGCCACAAATATTCCTCACCAAACCCACTCTGATTGCCGATCCACGAAGGACAACAAAATATCATGAGTTCAGCTCACTAATTATGCTCTCCAGCCCTGCTGATCACACACTGACTGTGATAAATGAAGACTTCTAGCTCAGTCATCAATTCAGTCCATGGCAAAGAACTCACGTATCTGTCCTGGCTGTTCTTGAGCAAACCAAAACTTCCTACAGTCCTCCCCTCTAAGATCTTTTGTCCTCCTTACACCATCCTGCACACCTCACTTCTCCATCTAGCCACCAAATCCTCCAAAGTGTCCTCAAGCCGAACCCGCAGCCGGATTTCCCTACACTTCAGCCAACATAACATACATGACAGCTTTTAATGTTTACATGTAATGAATTATTATTATGATTATAGTAAGTATTTATCGTAAATAAATATCTAAAACAATCTCATTATTGTCTATCTTTAAAGTTTTAAAAAATGAATATCTAGTGGCAGCCTTTTCATTACTTTGTGTTTGTTGCTTTTTTTAACAGACCCACAGAGGAGGAGGGCTCCTAAGCGGACGAGGGACGGGTCCCAGGACGGTACATGTACAGGTGCAGCGGGCCATCCTGGTGTCCCTCCAGAGGCCCCGCCAGTCTCCGCAAGAGCACTTCCTCCTCAGCGTTGTTCCTGCTCTGGAGAGCATGCCGCCTCAGACGAGAGAATACGGGAAAATTTCAAATTCACAAACTAGTTTTTTGAAAACACCACAGCTGTGTTAAATTTGGAACCATTGGAGCCTAGTAATAATTGAATTTTCTAACAATATGAGTCAGCAGGCTCTCCAGAGCAGAAACAATGCACCTTTCTCCTCCTCCTCCCTGAGGCTCTTCTTACCTCCAAGCCTGATCCTTTTTATTCCTGTCTCTCTGTAAATAGTTTAATTGTTCATATTTTTCTTCAATGTGTGTCTGTTTTGAGGTTTTTACAATATTGTGTCAAATAAATGTTTATAATGGATAAATCTCTCAGTAATTGTTCTACTAAACAGCAAATATTGCCACACAACTTGACACATTTTAGTATAATCTTTAACAAATTCTACAATGACAATAATCTACTATATAGGAACATAACACAGTAAAGACAAATTATTCAAGAAACTAAAGGGAGGTTTGTGTATGTTGGAGGCATTTTTATTAACAAAATTTAAAAAATGCTGGAAAGCTCTTTAGATATTTTTGTTGGCTCTTAAAAGAGCCGTTGTGGGGAAGTCACATGGACTTCTACTCTTTTGGCTGCCAAGGCACCACTCCCTACCCCAAGAAGTGAGCCATGAACTTCTCCCTCACCAGGACAGCCTCTCGGGAGGAGTTGTTTGCCGCTACACGACCCAGGCCTGGCATGGCTCAACTACACCTGGTGCTGCGCTCCTCGCAGTAGCCCCTCTCTCGTCCAAAACGACGCAGGAAATTGTGGAGAACACACGTCGCCTTCACACAGGTTTCTGCAGTGTCAGGATGGAGCTCAATGGAGCGTCAATATAACCTCCACTGTGAGGAGAGGATGCCAAAGGCACACTGCACTACCAGCTGGGCCCTGGAGAGGCGATAGTTAAAGATCCTCTTCTCCAATGGCAGGAGGCGTCCAGGGAAAGGCCTCATGAGCTCCCTCCGCAGCGGGAACGCCTCATCAGCCACAAACACATGGGGCTGTGCTCCACAGTGTTCTCCACCAGGTAGAGGCTGGTCAGGAGGCAGAGGGAGAGTCCCAGCACAAAGAGCCTGACCAAAGGTGGAGTTGGCCAGAATGCCACCATCGCTGGTCCTCCCATACCCCCCAACATCAATGATGCGGAAGCAATAACTTGCATCCACAACAGCAAGGAGAACAATTGAGAATGCTCCCTTGTAATTGTAGAACATGGATCCTGAGTTGGGGGGTGCCTTCATCAGGACATGCTTCCCATTCAGAGCTCCACAGCAGAAAGGGAAGTTCCACCGCTCCTGGAATCCCTCTGCGATGGACCGCCAGTCTTCAGTGGATGGTACAGCCATGTAGTCCTCCACTAGACAGTCCCAGATGGCTGTGGAAAACATTGTTTAAAATTATTGTTACATGTGTTTCAGTAAAATAGATTATTCAAATTCCAAAATGATTTCCTGATCTGAGAATACAATTACACCACATATACTGTAAATGTATACATAAATCATTATTTTGTAATTATATTACAATAATTATGTGTGTAATTATATGAATAATTATATAATATATAGTGGTGCACCGGATCAAGAAAAGTCATGGTTCTCTTTACATTAAAGCCTTTGTTTTGCACAACAGAGTCTGGCCTCATGTCTGCAGCATGTTATCACTTTGGCTCAGTCGAATTGTTCCGCTGTGTTGCGGTGAATAGTGGATGTTGCGCTGCGCATGTCTGTTGGATCATGTCACTGACACACCAGGATGATGTCACTTCACCGCACCTGTCCGTCATCACAGTATTTGATCTAAAATGCTCCCACACACGCGACCTGAACGGTGCAGATGGTTTTTTGAGCTTCTCTCATCCCCTGCTAGTCATGACTACTGATGCTGTTCTCTTTTGAACAGGTGGCGCATCTGTCCTTAACGTGACTGCAACTCTTTATTTGTTTTCATCAACTGATCCGCAGATGTGCGTGCAGAATCGTAGAGAGATATCCGTGCGGATCACGGATCATGTGAGAACCGTTGCACCACAAATAATATATAATTGATATTATATAAAACAGTCACTTGTGTTGTGTCTTTAACATAACTTTGTTTAATCGGTAGCTACTTTTGCAACAACAGTGTCCCTCATTCATTATTCCAACATGCTGATCAGACAAACATTAACAGAGATATTAATAGAAATAAAGTGTTATATGTTGAAATGTATCCGTTTCATTCACACTATATATAGAGTTTTATTACTAACTGCAGGCAGATGGACAGGCGCTCCGCAGGTGGGATTGAGCGCCTGTAGTTGGTATCAAGGCGGGCGATGCTTGGCCCGACGCGGGACAGCAGCTCCTCAAACTGGGCGAGGGACAGACGGTGGTACCGCTGAAAGCGGCCGTCATCCAGACGCAGCTCTTGCTGCAAGTGGTGAAACTCGCCAAACTGCTCCCGCTTCTGGAGTACCTCATGGACCCAAATACGGCGAGGCCGTCCTCTACACTGCTGCTCTGCTCTCCACAATAAATAGAGAATGGCGACTCTCTCTTCAAATGCTAGATCGACAGGTGCCATCTTGCTAAAAACCGCCTGGCACAACTTCCTCCCACAGGTTGCGTATTTCTGCTTCACGCGCGTCTATATTTCATATTTTGAGGCGCGACCAGTCCGAGTTGGACACGCTTCGAGGTGCAAAGGTTCACATGACCAGCTACAAGCGTACGGCGCTTTTTGATCACTTTAAACGCATTTGGTGTGAACACAGCATAGCAGTCCAGCCCAATGGAACCCATTGGTGATGGTGGATTATTTCACAGCATTCCACACTGTCAGGATCCACTGACAGACATCAGAAAAGGATGTTTTTTGCATGCAGCCAGTTTTTGTGAATGACTTCTTACCACTTGTCATCCAAGTCTACCACTCAACCTGGAGTGCAGCTTTAAATGCCCGATTCACACTGATGTCAAGTGGCGAGAGGGACC
The DNA here is from genome assembly GCA_006937955.1 of Pachypanchax playfairii. NCBI lineage: Eukaryota > Metazoa > Chordata > Actinopteri > Cyprinodontiformes > Aplocheilidae > Pachypanchax > Pachypanchax playfairii. The sequence continues at coordinate 1,280,931 of SSNP01000032.1, read as the reverse complement.
CAACTGCAGTTACATGGACGCCACCATACATCCAATCCACGCCAGGAATCCCAAGCGGAAACCGCCGTAAAATAAGAAGTCCCAAGCGAAAGTTTCTTCTTCGTGTATTTGCGTACTCGGCTCCCATACTGGTCAATGTTAATGACAGTACGAGAGAACGGTAAGAAAAGTCTTTTAACTATCACCCCACGAGTGTAGTATTATCTGTAGGACGTAATTCGTGCTATTTACAAGTGTGATGCGTCGAAGAATTAAGAGTACATGTCTCTTGAAGGTTGTTTTACTTGTTCAGGCTAGCTTTCTGCTTTAAAGAATGCTAATGAATTTTGGTATGCTAATACATTTGGTGAAGTCATACGGACTTCGCCAACAAACAGGCACACGCACGGACAGACACACATGCATATTTTTTCTCTTGCATCATGTACGTATGTGTGTACACACTTATTCATTCATTCATTCATTCCTTGCAGATGCACCCGTCTATACTCCGAGAAGGCGACACCCTGGTGCACACCTTGTCACCATATGGTTTTGGTTGTCCTCTCTGCCCCATCTTCAAAACACGAAATGAGTGTGTAATCCGTAGGCACACAACTAATCATGTTACATGTTGGTGGTAAGAAAAATATCTTTTTTGAGATCATATGCAATTACATGTCATTTCTAAGGGTACTCGTCTTTTTGCATGTCATATTTGAACCAGTGTTATACTGGGTTGAACTGAGGTTTATCAGTAGTACAGTGAAATTCATCTTCTTAATTTGTAGCACTCTGGAGTTGTTTCACTTTATGAAATAGACATAACTGTTTAAATATTTTTTTCTCAGGTACTGTGATTATTCTCCCTTTTTAGAAAAGATAATCTGCAGTTGCAACCTGCAGTGCAGAAATGGAGGGCATTTCCACTGTCCATTTTGTGCAACAACTGTCATTCGGAAAGACGCCATTACCATGCATCTCACAGAGTGCCAAAATAAATGTAATGTGGCCCAACCCAAATCAGGTTCACACTCAGAACTGCCCTCACCAGGGACCCACCCTGCTATGTTGTCATCAGTGAGTGTGGAATATTCATTTTCACTTCCACTTTCAGTGTCAGCCATTGAAATGGACCATTCCTATTCAACAGCATCCCCAAAGACCCCTGCAGTTGCTCCAGCAGAGCCAGAAAAGCCAGATCACCCTCAGTCACCCCCATCTACAACTTCAAAGGAGCCCATTGCTCCAGAGGAACAAGTCACTGGGGATGTGCCACTAACCCACATAAAGTGCCCACACTGCCCAGTTGTCCTGTACCAGAGGAATTTGTTTTTACATATTCAACGAAAACATGGCAAAGCAAAAGACATAACAGCACACTCTCACTCACAAAGTATATTGGTTGATCAAAGTAACAGCCTTTATGCCGTTAGAAAAACTTCAAGAGGATTCAGTGTTCCAGTGCATGTGCAGCGCAAGACATGGGGACAGCAACATGTAACGAGATGTGAGATGGAGGATTGCAGAGAATACCATCTGCTTGCACAGCGAAGTGGTCTCTCTCACAGTTTGTGCCATCATATTCGTTCATTGGATTATTGTGACACTACTGCCAGCGAGGACCAACTGGACCACCAAATCCTCCAGGAAATGGTGGACAACCTTTTTTTTTGCTGACTCCAAGGTAGCACAGTGCAAAACAAGGCAATGAGAAGCAGAAGAAGCACATGTCCCCTTGTCTGTTCTTGTTGACCTTACTGGTTCTAAAAATCATATTTGCCTTTCCATTCATGAACCAAAATTGCACCATTACAGCACTTTAGGGAGAGTATTTGTAACATATAACATTAAAAAAAACACCTGGCATTGTCCCTGTGCTAAGGCACGTGCATCTTGTTCCCACAAATACATTGCAAAGTGGCACCTTTTCCAGACACACAAACACCTTTTCAAGACTGTGCCACCAGGCTGAAGGCTGAGGTCATGTTGGCCAGTGGGAGCCTTTTTTAAGCTCCACCACCACCAGATGCTACTCGGCCCCCAATAAAACATGATGGCCAGTGGGAGCCTGGCGACACCTTTTTGTTTGTTTGTTTGTTTTAAACCGCTGGTTTTCATTTTAAATAAAGATGTTTTCAAAAAAAAATCCAAATCAAGTTATTGCCTGTATGATAGTGAAATATTGTGTTTTATTGGTTTCCAAATAGAAGATAGAGCCAACAGAGGCAGAAAATGTGAAATTGTAATTTTTGCATTCATTTAATAGCTAAACCTGATAATAAAAAAAATTTGACCCAGGAAATCGCCTGTTCCGTTGCAGGAACACGTCTGAGGTCATTGTGTTGTCCATGATGCCCCCACCCGTTCCTGAAGATCCCTGGTGCATGAAAATATGACCAGCAGGACTGAAGTCATTTTGCTAAACTGCTCCTCTCCGCCTTAAGACAGTGGGAGCTGTGTCTGCAGTGTTTGAGTGATATTTAGTTCAAAGGCAGATAAATTCACCAGGAATCTACAACAATTGTCCTTACCCCCAGCAGACCACAGCAACATACCACCACAGACTGATAAAACATCGGGAGCATATTACTACAGATGTCAAGAAATCTGACTGAGCTTCCTTAAAACAGCACAATTCCTTAAACTGACAAACTGGCATTCCTTTATCTACTGGATCACAGATTACCTGACAGGAAGGATCATATGATCAATGCATAATGTCTCAACAACACCACCAATGATTTACAGTGCCTTCTATTTGTTTAAATCAAAAGGAATATTAAAGGATGACATTTGTTGTGACTGTGTGTACGTGTTGCAACTGATGCCTAATTTGAGGTTAATTTGGTTGTGTAAATTCTCATTTGATTAATCCTAAATTTATTTAACATGAAAATTCACTCTTTTCAACCGTAATTATCATTAAGTCCTATTGAATGTGTGTGTGAGTGCATGTGCATAAGTGCCCCCCCCCCCCCCCCCCCGTCAGAGCGACAGTACGTGCTTTAATTAGTTTACCAGCTTGGAGCGGAGCCCCCGCCCCCCAACACCCAAACATAATATTTACACTTGTGTTTATAACGCTGATATTAAAGTTATAGCCATAAGATGTCATTTGTGATTATTGTAGGCTCTAACCTCTGAGTTTTACAGTAGCTGACAAGGTACGAGCTTTCATTTATTTTTAGCTCGGAGCGACAATGTACGTGCTTTTATGTATTTATTTGTACATGCTTTTATTTCTGTATTAGCTTGGAGCGGTGTTATAACTAACTTCCGCTTGAGCTTTCCGGTATGGTTTGGATACAACTTCTGGTTGAGATTTCCGGTATGGATTGGATGTATGGCGGCCATTTTTACTGCAGGAAGGTACTCTTGCAAGTGGCTGCAAATACTTTGTTGTACCTCCAGGAATCACAGCTGGAATGAAGTTTGTTTTCTTGATTGCTGCTTTCACAGAATCTGTGATGTGGGCCCTGATGCTATCCAAAACTAGCAGTGCTTTTTTCCAGTGAAAAAATCCGTAGCACTCCATTAACCATTCCTTCATTAGGCCATCATTCACCCTTTGGTGTTAAACTTCGACCATTATGCCTTTTGGGAGTTGTTCTTTCGGCATAGTTTTAAGCTGAAAACTCACCATCAGTGAAAATTTTGTCTGGATGCCGTGCATGCCAGAACGCAGGTGAAGTGTGTCCTCTTGTGGCCTGTTGTTTTTAACAACACGGAGAAATGCACCTGTCTTGTTAGCAGTTTGGGTCAGAGGCAGATCAAATGTCAAAGGTACTTAATCCGTATTTATGATGTCGTCTGGTCCAATGGAGTTTTCTTGTATCTGTGTTTCAACTAATTTGTGGAAGTTTTCAACTTTTTCCTGATAGTCAGGGGGGAGTTTCTGGCAGAGAGTGGTCCGTGCCCTGATGGACAGGATTTTACATCTCATAAATCTGAAACACTATGACGGCCCAGCTTTAAAACTTGAATATTCATTTTGCAGACGATTGTTTTGACTTTTAGTCGGATCTGTACAGTGGATACACCTCGGCCACCTGCTCTCTGTGTGTTCAGCCATCCCTCCAGGACATTTTCAAGTTCAGGCCACCTGCTTTTATGTCCTCTGAAAGCTTTTAATAAATGCGTGAACTAAAGTTTCTGCATCTCTTTGATTCAAAATGCTCCTAATTTTAGCAACATTACGCAGGTGGAAGTAGGCCGTCCTGGTAACATGCTTTATATGAGAACTAAAGGACATGTCCTGGTCAAAGATAACACCCAGGTTCTTTACCTTCTTGTTGGAGGCCAACCATGTTGTCTAATAATTTTACCAAGCGGTAACATACAGTGGGGCAAAAAAGTATTTAGTCATCCACCAATTGTGTAAGTTCTCCCACTTAAAAAGGTCAGAGATGCCTGTAATTTTCATCATAGGTATACCTCAACTATGAGAGACAAAATGAGGAAAGAAAATCCAGAAAATCACAATGTCTGATTTTTAAAGAATTTATTTGCAAATTATGGTGCAAAATAAGTATTTGGTCACCTACAAACAAGTAAGATTTCTGGCTTTCACAGACCTGTAACTTCTTTAAGAGGCTCCTCGGTCCTCCACTCGTTACCTGTATTAATGGCACCTGTGTGAACTCGTTATCAGTATAAAAGACACCTGTCCACAACCTCAAACAGTCACGCTCCAAACTCCACTATGGCCAAGACCAAAGAGCTGTCAAAGGACACCAGAAACAAAATTGTAGACCTTCACCAGGCTGGGAAGACTGAATCTGCAATAGGTAAGCAGCTTGGTGTGAAGAAATCAACTGTGGGAGCAATTATTAGAAAATGGAAGACATACAAGACCACTGATAATCTCCTTCGATCTGGGGCTCCACGCAAGATCTCACCCCGTGGGGTCAAAATGATCACAAGAACGGTGAGCAAAAATCCCAGAACCACACGGAGGGACCTAGTGAATGACCTGCAGAGAGCTGGGACCAAAGTAACAAAGGCTACCATCAGTAACACACTACGCCGCCAGGGACTCAAATCCTGCAGTGCCAGACGTGTCCCCCTGCTGAAGCCAGGACACGTCCAGGCCCGTCTGCGGTTTGCTAGAGAGCATTTGGATGATCCAGAAGAGGATTGGGAGAACATCATATGGTCAGATGAAACCAAAATAGAACTTTTTGGTAGAAACTCAACTTGTCGTGTTTGGAGGGGAAAGAATGCTGAGTTGGATCCAAAGAACACCATACCTACTGTAAAGCATGGGGGTGGAAACATCATGCTTTGGGGCTGTTTTTCTGCAAGGGGACCAGGACGACTGATCCGTGTAAAGGAAAGAATGAATGGGGCCATGTATCGTAAGATTTTGAGTGAAAACCTCCTTCCATCAGCAAGGGCATTGAAAATGAGACGTGGCTGGGTCTTTCAGCATGACAATGATCCCAAACACACCGCCCGGGCAACGAAGGAGTGGCTTCGTAAGAAGCATTTCAAGGTCCTGGAGTGGCCTAGCCAGTCTCCAGATCTCAACCCCATAGAAAATCTCTGGAGGGAGTTGAAAGTCCGTGTTGCCCAGCGTCAGCCCCAAAACATCACTGCTCTAGAGGAGATCTGCATGGAGGAATGGGCCAAAATACCAGCAACAGTGTGTGAAAACCTTGTGAAGACTTACAGAAAACGTTTGACCTCTGTCATTGCCAACAAAGGCTATATAACAAAGTATTGAGATTAACTTTTGTTATTGACCAAATACTTATTTTCCACCATAATTTGCAAATAAATTCTTTAAAAATCAGACA
>SSNP01000032.1:1256712-1271541 GCA_006937955.1 Pachypanchax playfairii | reverse complement strand
CATTCTTTCAGGCATGCGCAGATCTGTCTCGTCTACTTCGCGCTTTCCTGAAACCGGAATATTCCTGCACACGTTCAGCCCACGGATTTTCAAGTAGTCCTGTTCTCAAGACCATTTTTGATTATCATCTGCGTTGTGAAATTGCTTGACTTTAGCACACGCATTTGGTAAGTATAAGAGCATTTTTACTCTCTTTTGTAACCATCGAGTTATCTTACTGTGTTGTTCAAATTCAAATATGACTGCTAGCAAGCAGGAGAGTGACTTCAGCACGTTTAGAAACAAGTGTAGACGACATTTTATGGTCGGCTACTTTGTTTTTCTGTGTTTTGAATTCCATGTCATTGTGTTTATAGACAGGGCTCGTTACCTTTTTGGACAGGAGAAGTTTGTGGCATATGCCAACCAGACATTTGCAAGCTAGCTGACCATAAAAGTACTGAAGGGGCATGTGAAATGCCCACGGTGGTGGGGCTGGGTGTACAAACACAGGTGAGACGCTAGAAACAGACGCTTCAGAGACTTTTTAAAACTTGGAAAATAACAGAATGCAGTGAAACCGGGATGCGGGACAAACAGACACGCTCGCGTGTGCGCGCGACACACACACCCAGGAGTCTTCTAGAAGGTAATGAGACGATTTAGAAGAGGCATCATTGTGGGAAAAATATTTTTCTGGTTTTATTTACATTTGAACAAAAAGTGGTCTGATGAATTTACCAAGGGTCTGTATAATCTCAGGCTTGACTGTAACACAGTCTCAGCCTAATGTTTCATACACTGGCCAACTAATGAGTCAGTATTTGTTTTGTTTCATGTGCTGGCAAAACTGAAATTTACATTATTAAAGTGAAATTCATCATTACAAATTAGGTGTGGATGAAGTTAGTTTCCAATTTAAGAAATGGCTAAAGGGCAATTACACAAAATTTGACCATCTTTAAACTGCTATATCTCACAAAATAAAATACCAATAAGTTTGAAGTGTCACATGACCCTCTTTCTATTGAAAAAACAAGAGTTGGATCCAAGATGGCCCACTTCAAAATGGCCACCATGGTCACCACCCATCTTGAAAAGTTTGCCCCCTCACATATACTAATGTGCCACAAACAGGACATTAACATCACCAACCATTCCCATTTTATTAAGGTGTATCCATATAAATAGCCCACCCTGTACAATACATAGACACTTCAAACCTGGACTGCATTATTCTGCACTAGTAGCAGAACAATTAAAACCACCTCTGGGATTTGTGAAAGGGATTTCTGAGTTGTGAAACTCAAATAAAGGGAGATTTTATTATTTTTTCTGCATCTGGACCACAATCAAGGATTTAAATGATCCAGTCTCACACTTTGAAAAGCCTCCAGTCTACAGAATTAAAATAAAATGTGAATGACTTTGGGGTTGCATGAGAAGATTTGTTCTTTTTCCAGATTGGAAAGGCATTTGTGTGCTTCTTTTACAGGATACAGCAAAAGAGGTCCACGAAAAAGCCATGTACAAGTGCAAGTACTCATTTCAAGTGAAAATTTACTTAAAACAAAGTAAAATTGCCCTAGAAAAAGGTAAAAATCAGTCAATCTTTAGTTGACATGTCTTATTTTAAAGGTCCTGTATCATGAAATATCTACTTTTTGGAGCTTTTAACCATGTTGTGATGCTATTTCTTTATTTAAAAGACCTCTAGAGTGGTTTTGAGCTTAATTCGTGCATTCCTGAGTAATCCTCCTGAATCCTGCACTCTGAGCAGCAGCTTTACTCGCTCATGTAAAACGGCTGAGTTTGAACCCCATTACGTCACGGTGTTGCATCAGGAAGTTCCTGACCAATCCCTGCTGCCCCTGTAGTAAAAAAAGCACTCCCCCTTTTTTCTCAGGTGCGAGGCGAGCTGCGAGAGTCCGAAGCAATTTGTCAGGAGCTCATCACGGCAGATGTCTAACCTGCAGAGTTCCCACATTTCAACCACCTGCTGCTCTTTATTAGCATGAGCTGCTAATAAAGACTTATCAACTCGACCCTGCTAATCACATGTCAGTATGAATCCAGTTTAACAGCCGAGCTCCACGTCACCGCAGCCCGTCCCACCACCGGATAAAAGACACAGTCACTCACCCTGCCAGCGCTCAGTCATACGTCCCGTTTGCCACGAGCTCCTGTTAGCCTCCGTGCTGTAGTTTATCCGCCTCAGTAATCCAGCCTTTTCCTCAGACCTGTCCCAGTCGATCTCTCTCTCGGTCTGCCTCTCGGCTGCTGGTCTCGCAGTCAGTGAGGTACGGTCGCGGTCTCACTTCACCCGTCCGATCCCAGTCTTGGTGTCATCTCCCGGGTTAGCTCGCATCCAGTCGCAAGTTCTTCCCTCCAGACGCTCCTCACCACCAAGCGTCCTCTGACAAATTAGCACCTCCATTTCGTTGTATTTCATTCTAAAAATTTCTCGTTGAAAATGCGCATTTGGCTGCGAGAGTTACAGGAGTTTGTTTAGTGTTTCTAAACAGCCCAATCACACTCAAAGTTGGGAGGCGTGGTTTTAGGTAAACCGAGAGTTTTACTTCCTGGTCAAAGAATAACTCGAGAACATAAGTAATATTTCAGGACAAATGAAGTGAATATAACTCAAACAGTAAGATTTTATCATATATGTGCCGATCCCAGACGTTGAAAACTGTAAAATAGCATGATACAGTCCCTGTAAGACTAATGACATATTTTGAGTAGAACTAAGACATGTTGATCAGAATTAAGACCAAATATTCTCCATAAGACTGTGAGAAAAACAAGGTGACATGTTTACTGTTATATTGTCCAAGGGAAATTTGTACTTTTAGTGCATTTGTTTGGTACTTTGCACCTTAAAGGGACATAAGGCAAGATTTGTGAAAAACTACACATGCATTTCCAGTTTATTCAATGCTAATGGGTCATGAAGCATTAAAAACCCCAAATAACGAGGCCATCCGCATATATGTCTGTTGCCTTGGAAACGCTGTGTGCTACATAATGCGCTGCAGTTCGACGTCCGAATTTCCCGCGCAGTTGTAGGGATGTGACGTAAATTGACGCTGCATGCGCGTTGCCGACAGCTCTTGAACAGGAAGTACATGGCCGCCGTGGACTTGGATTCAAACACTGAAGGTATACTTATGGATGTTTCTGCAGCCAGCAAACGATCTGCATCCACTCTCACCCCCCAAAAAAGTGGCACCACGAAGAAAAAAAAGACTATCAGCGGCATCTCGTGAGTCTAAAAAAAAACATGACCGAAGCCGGGCAGGCACCCGCATAAATATTGGATATGCGTTCGGTTCATGGAGGGAACTTCAGCTGCATTTGGGAGTGAAAACGGATGCTGACATGGCTCATTTCCTTGTGACCAGGTGAGAAAACATTATAGGTCGTGTTTAGAGCCTGATACAGTATGAAAATGATGAGATCAAATCAAATAACAGAGTGGAGAGACCTGACGTGAAGTATGTTAGCCTCCCCGGTGCAGTGCTGTGAAGACGAACAGTCTGTAAAGTGTCTGTGCGCGCTCCCGTGACGGCTTGGCTGGTGGCTGCAGTTAGCCACAGCGCCTGTCGCGGCAGCACTGAGTCAGATTTTGTAAAGCTGCCCTAAGTTCCTTTAAAAAGTAAAAGCACTTAACATAACCCTAAGCTACAGAACTAAAAGTGATTATCTCAAAAATATTACCTGAAAGGAATTTTGCTCTCTGTTTCTTGTAATTATTTCAGGAACATAATTGTTTTTATTTATTGTGCATCTTTGTAAACTGGTTATTTCTTTAATATTTTTCTTGTCCATAGCTGTGACATGTTTCATGGTCAGTAAGTTATTAGCTCAAATTTTTGAACAATTGTTTTATTCCAAATGTTTAGTACAGAGTCAAAACTGTCTGTTTAATGAAGTTTTCTGTCTCACTGCCTCATCTTTGATATTGTGATCGTAGGAGCTAGGTACACCTGGATTGACTAGTTTGACAAATAATGTAAAATAGACTATGGAATAGCTGCTTTCATTTCAGAAGGTAATGAAGCTGGGCATAAAGCTTATTGCCATGGCTTGTAAATTTATAATACAAATGAAGGTTTGTAGGTAAGTACGTTTGTGATCAAAATGCTGATTGTTCACTTCATACTGAGCATTTATAAAACACTCTTCAGTCTGTCAAAAGCAAATACCTCTCTTTAAATTCATTGTTGAGCATTTTAAAATAAAGTTCAAGTATATTGTTAATCTATTTTGTGTTCTGCATTATTTGTGTTTTGGGGGCCAATTATTGTTAAATGTGTTTTTAAATTAAATTAGTATGTTTTTTGTGTAATTTCTAAAATTACGTAAAATTAAGTTGAATTGAATATGATGGATGAGCAAAACTGAACAGAATTAAGCTATGACTTGAGTACTGGAAGCTCACATTAAAGGTGATATACCCGATTTCAAATTGCCAAGCTTGGAATGTCAACAAATGTAAACAAAGTCACAGAACTCTCCGCCCCTCCCGTCGGGTAAAATTCCTAAGCCACGCCCGCCCCCCCAGGTTTGGAAACACGCTTAGCCCCAGAAGACGACAGAGTGCAAGACACCAGTCTGCAGTTCATTCAAGTACCGTAACATGGCAGAATCACCGGTAAGTGAAAACAATATAGCAAGGAACAACTGACATTAATCAGTCTTTTAACTTATTTAAACATTACACTTTGTTTTTCTTTTACCTATTGATTTAGGCCTTTTTATGAAGAATAAATGCTCCCGAGCCTGTCAACAACAGTTTTGTAATGGGAACCAAAGGACAGCTTTGCACATTATGTTATCACATGTAGCGAATTCACCCATATTAGCACTCTTGTGGACATAAAAGCTTACAACATCTCCAAGTGTTATAAGTACTTACCAATCAGAGTGAGACTCCGACCAAATGGTTGAAGCAGGTTACCTCATTCCATGAATTAGTGGAGTTGATGATAATGCATGTTCATAACTAAAAAAAAAGGAAATACATTAGTGAGAAAATTTCTTTAATTACTGTGATGATCTATGTATGCCAGCAGTTAAACCTTCCAGACATCATTCTAAACGGTTTATTATGTCCCAAAATGTGCTAATGTAGCATTGGCATGCAGTGCTAATCGTGCTAACATATAAAGAGCAAATATATAATTCTTGCTAAGAAAAACATGTGATAAAACAACAATCAAGTCGAGCATTGTAATTAACAAATGAACAATGATTTCATGATGATAAATGTTGATGAGAAGAAGACATAATTACCTGTCCAACAACAAAGTAGCCACCATAGCATCTGTTTGCAGTCTCTCAGACTCACAGTTTTCACCATTGCTGAAAAGCAATACCAATGTTTACTCTGGTATTTGCTCTATGTCCAAATATTGTTTGTTTTCTAAAACTTCAAATGGGTTTTTTCTTTTTCCAAGTTTGCTACTTTGTCCTGAACCTGACGCGGAACCAGCTGGCGGCTGTTTCTCCTCCTGTGACATGGTAGAGCGACGAATACTCCCAGCAGTGGTGTTCTGCCGTAATATGTCTCAGTTTTTTAGGAGCACAGAAGCCATATAAATGCGGAAGTCCGTATGGCTGGAGAGACAGTCCAATCATTCCTTTCGGGCCAAACCATTTGATTGGTTGATGTTTTTAGACAAATACGGGAGAAACGTTTTTAATGGGCATGAAAAACAATATGATAAGCTAATTTGTTATGCAAATTCAGTATAGCAGCTTTAAGTATTGTTCAGGTTAATTTATCATATTTGACCAGAAGATTTGAGGTGAACCTGAGTGCATGAAAAAATGCTTCACAGTGTTATTATTTAACTATTGTCATGGTTCTGTTACCAGGGGGTTTGTTTTGAGCTCCAGGTGCGACCCAACTCAAAACACACAAGCGAGAAACAGAGATCGGTTACAGTGTTTAATATGTACAGTGCTCCAATAATACAACAACGTAAACTGTACATGTAGAATGAACTCAGGACTGGAACTGGTGCAGGGCAGGAACGGTCCTGGTTGTGAGAGAGAGAGACGTTAGTGACAGGTGGAGATACCAGCTGCGGTGTGCGGGGATCGTGCTCTTTAAACTCACGGTGACGAGAAGCCGTGCTGTCGTGAGGAGGGATCCGGAGGTGCTGTCGCAGGGGGTGGTGATCCAAGCTGTCAGAACGTTGAGTAATGGTGTCTGGCTCCAGGGGCTGTCTGCACAGACGGAACTGTGACAGGGGTGACAGCAGCGCGGTGACCGGTGAGGCGTGGATCCAGAGGAGACCAGAGACAGACAGGGAGCCAGAGGAAGAGCCAGTCGTGCGATGCCACAACTGAGCAGGAGAACCGTGGTGAGCCAGTCCTCTGTACTGACGGGTAGATGACCACGTAGAGGCACTGGCGACTGGAGGAACGCTCCAGGACACGGGAAGTTAGTGGAACAAACTGGCGTCTGTCTGTGGTTCCTCCTCTGCTTAAATACCCAGCTCTCCTGAGCTGGGTAACGATCCACACCTGTGTCCGCTGATGAGCTGCTGCCACGCGCTGCAAGACAATTAGTGCAGGAAAAACCACACCACCCACCAGCAGCAGAGATCCTGACAACTATAACAGGAAATTTAATTAAAAATAATATTAAAACTGAGGTTTAACATGTATTACTTATCTGTCTATCAAATGTTGACTTTAAAATGTATTTTGTCTGTAGAAAATGTGAATAAAAGATGAAGATGGGATTTTCATACTTAAAATGAGGATTTCAGTTTATTCAAATGCATGTATGATTGTAATGCAACCATCATTACCAGGTGAGTGGCATGAGAGACTCTGGTGTGAACAGATAAATGGCATGAACTGCATTACATTGAGATGGAAGAAAAAAAACATGACAGGAATAGCAGACAATATGGCATGATAAAACCTGATTCTGACAACCGTAACACAATTTTTATATATTTATTTTTATATATTATAGATTTAGTCAACTCAAAGTAATTTTTTTTCACCATTGCTAAGATTTTAAGAAGAGACAGAGCAGATTGGACTTCTTGAGAACCCTCAGGTTCTTCTGTGCTTGGAGGAAGATGTTGAAGATCTTTCGTAAGTCTGTTGTGGAGAGTGAGATCACATCTGCAGTTACTTGTTGGGGGAGCAGCATCAAAGCCCTTTAGTTATAGCAGTCATCTTGCTCCTAAACTGGAATATTTAGTGTTAATTTGAAAATACAGTATGTAAGTGATGCAAATGCAACCAGTATTTTTTTAAATCAAAATATACAAAATAACAAGGCAAGGCTAAGGGACAAAGACAAGGGCAGGGTTAGGAACTAGACCTCAGAGATTCTTTGTAGCATCATTCTGATCCAAAACACTTTGCCAAAATCAGGCAAGAGCTGCTAAAAAGGACAAAAGTGAAAACAATGACCCTGCCAAACAAACTGCCTGACTTGAATCTAAAAGAATTCAACTGAGTTAACCTCAAGAAATCTGTGTAGCAATGCAACCAGGAAAGAGCTTGGAAGAGTGGCAAAATAACTGTGCACAAATGAGAACAATTCCTGTATTATCTATGCCAATAAAGACTGACAGGGTTATCAAGCTTGAAGATGGAGGGAAAAAAACAAATAATTATATTCTGTTGTACATAAAGGATTCATTTCCCAATCAGCCATATGTGATGGCAAATGCTATGTACTGCTACCCGTGTCTGTGTACTCATGTTTATTTATGTTTGTATAAATCTGTATTCATAAATAGAGAGTCAGAATCAGATTTATTTGGACAAGTGTGTTACACACACAAGTAGTGGCTCCTGTTCACTTTGGCTCTTGTACTTATAGACATACTATATATAAAATGGCTAGGCATTGTTCGACATTGAACACAGACACTAGATACATTTCGCAGCATAGTCCACCATAAAAGTCTGATTGGTGTTTGAAACCTGTTTATACTGATTACTGATTTTTTCCATAAGAGTATAAGTTATTTCTTCATTAAGGTGTTAAATGTTTGTTCAACATGGTGATGGTCTGAGGTGAAAACTGTATTTGTGTCTTGTGATTTTTGCGTATAGTGATCTGTAGTGTCATCCTGAAGGGCAACGCACGATAATGGCGCACGTCAAATTACACCAAATCGCCACTAAGTCGGGCTTCATTTTCAATTTTAGTGCTAATTATTTTGGTGGCATTAGGTTTGAATTATTATTAGGTTTGAATTATTAGATATAGCCAAGATGATCTAATGAATATGAATGAAAATTGTCTGCTAGTTTACCAGAACATTCAATTTCAGTTGAAATTGCCCTCCAGGCTATTTCTTTACGGACATTGTCCTTATAATGAGGAGATTGGGGATCGTAGAGCTCCGGGTACTTCTGTCCATCTCCTCGTCCATCATTGAGAGTTTTTTTTACAGTGAAATAGCGCCGCTAAGGGGTTAAGCTAGGAGATGTAGGAGACACCCGCTTTAAGAAGTGTAGAAGAAGAAACTACGGGTGCTCGAAAGGGACTTCTCCAGTCGCGGCGCCTCATCTGAATTCAACAGATTCTAATCGATGCGCGGGGTGAAGCGTTGCCGCGCATCAAGGCATTTTTTGGTGAGGGCGCTCTCATAGAAAATAATGATGTTGCATCTTTTACTGCACGTCAAGGAGTCTAGGTGTGCGTTGGGCTTGAGGGGAGAAAAAGAGGTTAGCTGTGAATCCAATCAAATCAAAAATACTTTAGTAATCTACGAAGGGAAATTAAGTTTTGTTATTGTTGTAGCTCAGTTCTTCTTCAGGGAGCCATTGTAGCGGGTTCTAGCTGTGGACAGAAAGGATCTCCTGTAGCGGTCTGTGCTGCAGCGGATTATGAAGAATCTTCTAAGGATGATGAGGGTTCTCCATCATGTTCTTCATCTTCCTTTGGGCAATCAACTCAAGAGACTCCAGATCAGTCTCCAGGACAGAATCAGTCCTCCTTATCTATCTGTTCAGCCTCTTCATGTCAATTGCTCTGATGCTGCTTCCCCAACAGGTGACTGCAGATGACAAATTCCTCTTCTTTTGCTGGTCCTCTTCAAATCTCTTTCTGCCCGTATTGTTTGAAAGCCAGACAGAGACACGCTGGAGTCCGGGATATGTTCCTTTAGCCATGTCTAAGTAAAACACATGATGCTGCATTCCCGATACTCTGGCTGGGTCTTCAACAGAGTTTCAAGTTTATCCATTTTGTTAGCAAAGAGATCTCACTTTTGTCAATGTCAATTTTATTTATTGAGCACATTTTAAAACAACCTAAGATTGCACAAAGTGCTGTACAGCAAAAAATACAACCAAACATCCTATAATAAAAGAAAATTAGTAAAAACCCAGTTTTAAGAAGGAAAGAATAAAAAAACCTAAAAACCATATCTAACCAAGGAGACGAGGGCTAAAAAAGGAATCAGCTACATTTTAAAAGCAAGGGTAAAAAAGTGAGTTTTTAATAGGGACTTGAAGCTATGGAGACTGTTTGCAGACTGAACCTGTAATGGTAGACTATTCCGTAATTTAGGGGCAGCCACAGAAAACGCTCTTTCACCTCTGGACTTCAACCTAGATGACGGAACTGACAGGAGATGTTGTGAAGAGGATCTCAAAGTTCTTATGGGGGTGTGAGATTTAAGGAGCTCTGTCAGGTACAAAGGGGCCAAAACATTTAGTGCTTTAAAACACAGCAATAAAATTTTAAATTAAATCCTGTAAGAAACAGGAAGCCACTGAAGAGCCTGAAGAACGGGAGTGATATGATCCCGTTGTCTCCTTCCCAACAACAAGCGGGCAGCTGCGTTCTGAGCGACCTGGAGGCAATGGATGGATGCTTGTTCGAGACCATAATAAAGTGAATTACAGTAGTCCAGTCTTAACATTATAAGTAGATGGATGACTCTTTCAAAGTCTTTTTTAGGCAGATAGGGCTTGACTTTACGGAGTAGTCTTAAATTGAAAAACACACTCTGGACAACTGTACTGATTTGTTTATCAAGCTTAAAGCAGTCGTCTAAGAAGAAACCCAAATTTCTTGCCTGAGAAACGCGAAAGGATTCCAGTCCACCAATTACACTGTTTGCTCCATTAATCAGTCCAGCGTCATCAAAAACAACAATTTCTGTTTTTTTGTCATTTAAGGTAAGCATGTTTGATTGGAGCCAATTTTTAACATCCCTAAGACAATTTAATAATTTGTCAAAAGATGGCCCTCTGGATTTCAGAGGAACATAGATCTGCACATCGTCTGCAAAAAAGTGGTAGGAAACACAGTGCTTTTGAAAGATGGCGCCAAGAGGTAACATATACACTGAAAATAAAAGTGGGCCCAAAATAGAACCCTGAGGGACACCACATTGAAGAGGGGCTAAAGATGAACATGTTAACAGTAAAAGACTTATCCGATAGATAAGATTTAAACCAGTTTAACACTGTGCCCCGAATGCCAACATAATGCTCCAAGCGAGACAAGAGAATCTCATGGTCAACTGTATCAAAGGCTGCAGACAGGTCCAAAATGACTAGTATAGCTTTTGGACATGAAAATAACCAGACAGCCAGACGGAACACTAAAAATTAACATATACAGAAAACCAACACACACAGACAAATACTTGCTATGGACATCAGAA
The DNA here is from genome assembly GCA_006937955.1 of Pachypanchax playfairii. Taxonomy (NCBI): domain Eukaryota; kingdom Metazoa; phylum Chordata; class Actinopteri; order Cyprinodontiformes; family Aplocheilidae; genus Pachypanchax; species Pachypanchax playfairii. The sequence continues at coordinate 1,260,895 of SSNP01000032.1, read as the reverse complement.
CATCCCACAATACACAAAATGTCAGTCATCAGAACACTGTACCACAGAGCCAACATAATAACAGAAGATCAAGACCGGAAACTGGAGAATCAACACATACAAACCGCACTAAAAACCTGCGGCTACCCAAACTGGGCATTAAAAAAAGGAGAACAAGAAGTAAACAAGGAAACATACAACAGACCACCCAAGAAGACGAAAGGGACAGTGAAACCGGAGCCAAAACCCATTATAACCCTCCCATACATTAAAGGAACAATAGAGAAAATCATGACTGTGATGAAAAATACAACATCAACACCAACGAAACCATATATGACAATAAAACAACAACTGGTGCATCCAAAGGACAAAATACCATCTGATAACAAATGCGGCGCTATCTATGAGATTCCATGCAAACTGTGCAAGAAAACATACATAGGAGAAACTGGACGTCAACTCAACACACGGAAAATAGAACATCAGAAAGAATGCGAGAAAGAAACAAAACGAAGACACACAAGAGCAACAAAACAAGAAGCAGAAACTACAATAAAAAAAATCAGCCGTCACAGACCACTGCACAAGAGAAAACCATATCATGGACTGGGACAACACAAAGATTATCAACACAGAACAACAAAAATACAAAAGATGGATAAAGGAGGCGATAAAATAAGAAGACGCGGCCACAACACCATGAACCGGGATGATGGAGTCTACTTGTTGGACCACAGCTGGGACTCCATCATCACCAGGGAAGAAGCTCATAAAAGGAAGTAACATCTACAGAAACAACAGCTCTGAAGAAGGCGGAAGTAATCACGCCGAAACATGTCAGCTACAGGTAATACACCTCTCATGAAGCCTGAGTTTAAAAAGAACCTAAAACAAGATAACTAGTATAGCTGATGGGCCAGAGTCAACAGTTAAAAGAATATCATTAAATACTCTTAAAAGTGCAGTCTCTGTACTGTGACATTGCTTAAAACCAGATTGAAACTTCTCTAAAATACCATTATGGTCCAAATAGTCCTGAAACTGCCTGTACACTACTTTCTCTAAGACCTTGGAAAGAAAAGGAAGCTTAGAGATAGGCTTGTAGTTACCAGAGGATCAAGATTGGGTTTCTTTAAAAGCGGCTGAATAACAGCACCTTTAAAAGCGACAGGGACATAACCAACAGATAAACACGTTATAATAGCTAAGATTATGGGCCCAACAGTACTAAAAACACTTTTTAATAGTGATGGGTGAATACTATCTAACGGACCACAAGAAGGCCTTAACTGATGTACCACCTTAGAAAGGTCAGAAAGAGACATCAGCACAAACAGGTCAAAAACAGTTGAGCACGGTTGAAAACAGGATGTGTCCATCAGAGAGGATGGAGATAATGATCTAAGGGTTCAATCAAAGAAAAAAATGTTTGAATGCAAAAATATAGTTGAGACTCAAAAAATAAATATGTTTTCTGTGATAGAAGTGAAGATTTTTTTATTTGAAGCAGCTTTTTTGATTGAAGTAATGTTGTTTTATTTTTGACCCATATAATGGCTAGGATTTATTATTCAGTTAAATAAGAGGTTGCTTCAATCACAAAGATAAAAATTTAATTCAAAAATACAATTCAATCAAAAGAAAAAGCTCTTTCAATCATTTAAAAAAATTTAGAATTTAAAATATATATAGACTTACAAAATGGCATTTGAACACATTTTTTCATTGAAAGTATTTTCTTTGATTGGAGTCATATTTTTTGTGTTTGGGCCATATTATGGGTCATTTGTGTCTTTATAATTCAATCAAAAAGAAGTTGCTTCAAACAAACAAGAAACATTTTCGATAAAAAAAATCACTTAAAAAACTAAACCCCTTTCAATTGTAGAAAAAGAAAATTTAAATGCAAATAATATTTGAGACACAAATATTTGCATTAAACACTTGTTTTTTGAAAAAACTTCATTTTTTCTAATTGAAATGCTTTTATTTTTGATTGAACTGAAAACATTTTAAAGTGGTTGTTCTTTGATCAAACCATTTTGACACAAACCACCCAGCTGTGGGCATTTGATTTCCCATTGGTCAGACATATTTGATTGTCAAGTGTCTACACAAACAACGTCTATGGTCGCCAGCAGCGCCCAGACACAAGATTACTTGTCGCTGCTTTTGGCCATTGAGGTTGAACATCTGCATGCACCAGTGGTAGAGTTGTTGGTAAGTAGAAAAAACAGTATTAAAGAGGCCATTTCACAAAGATTTCATTACTTTGTGGTTATTTCTTAAGTATTAATCTGTAATATGAAACATTTTAATCTAAAAAACGTCAGGAAACACTGACTAACAGACCTTTCAATCTCTCTCTTTGGCTGGTTTCGTCAGGCTTCAGCAGCAACTCATTAATATTCATTATTTGAATTTGCTGGACTCAGATTGGCTAACAAAAACTCGCCTATGAGAGCAAGGCATACTGTTTCCTGCCCCGCTGTCCATGGCAACAGCAGACATTAGCTACGTTTACATGGGCACATTTAATCGGAATAAACGCCCAATCGGATAAAAAAGACGTCATGTAAACATGTCAATCAGAATGTTTTGATCCGATGCAGCCTGATCCGAAAGAAATTTGCTTCCGATCGAGAGGGGTGGTTTTGTCCGATCTTCATTCGGATAGACGTGCATGTATACACCCATTCGGAAAGAAAGGGTGAAAAGAGCCCACTGCGCATGCGTACAACTTCAGCGTGACGTCTTTCCGCTTTTGCGGACCCAAGTAGAAAACATAGCGGGAAGTAAACAGAAGTGGTCTGCTGGTGCAGTCATCCTGTCATCCTCCTCTCCTCTCCTGTGGCGGAGGAGCAGTAGCAATATGTATTCAGCCGCTAGCTTGGTTAATGCGACCAGTAAAAACCCAAACATAACGGTAATCACCCGCAGAAGGTCCATATTGGGGATAACGTGAGTCAGCTCGAGCACACGATGGGGCGGGAAAGACGCACAGAAAGGACAGAGTTTGTTTACTTTTTTTTCTTCCCCCGGAAAGACAACTCGCTGTGCGCATGCTCAACTCATTTAACCTGATCGAGTGCTTGGTGCATGTGTACTCATGGCATGATCAGATCATTTGAGTTAGTGTCCATGTAAACAGGGATTTGGGAATTCCGATCGACCAAGATTTTAATCAGATTGGGGAAATTTGGCGCATGTAAACGTAGCTAGTGTGTCTTCCGGTTTGTTACGTCTTATGCTACAAGTATTACCCTGCTGCATGCTAGGTGTGGTTTCAACTGCGTGAGCTGCCGAAATCTAACGAGCAAAGGAGCTCTGACAAATCAAATACAGGCCATTCGAACTTGGGTTTTATCGCCACCTGCGTAGTTTGAGAGATAAAAACTGAAAGAGAAGTTGTTGACCTGTTTTCACACCCACTATGAAGGTAAAAACACATGTGGCGCTAAAATATTCAACAGAAACCTCAGAAAAACTGATTTTAATGGAAGGGCCTCTTTAAAATGATTTGCGTCATGTTATTAGGCTACTCTGTTTGATTCATCATTGAGCTTGCTAACTCAGTTCATGTTGACTAATTTGTGTTTTGGTGTTAGATATCTAAGCATTTGTCAGGCAGGCTAACAAGGTGCGCTAGCTGATAAGACGACGGCCCTGCAAACTGAATGAATCATTTATTTCAATTAAGTACAAGGGCTTGAATGCTATATTTAGCAGCAACAGCTCAGCTAAGACTATCTCTATCGCTCTCTCTCTCTCTCTCTCTCTCTCTCTCTCTCTACATACAAATGCAGTCAAATGCCCACAGAGGCAGGTGCTTTTATTTTGAAAGCACGACATACTTATGTGCGGGATGTCACAGGGATGTGTTGACATCCTGGCGGCCCATACAGGACAGTTTGACATTAGAAATAGGATGGTTTCCAAGGGGATGACATCACAGTGCTGGTTAGTCTATGGCAGCTGTTCCCAAACTTATTTTGCCACGCACCCCCTTTTATGTCCCGGCCGTGTTGATGCACCCCCTACCCCCCGCACTTTCAAAAAAAATGCCACAAGCATTTTTGTTACTGTTGAAAGGACGTTGAATCTTATTTAGGCTATATTAAAGACGCCATGTTTACTCAAATGAACAAAAACTACATCTAATGATGATCTAATGACCACAACAATGAGCTCCTGCTTTTGA
>SSNP01000032.1:1242040-1256702 GCA_006937955.1 Pachypanchax playfairii | reverse complement strand
CCTCTGCCGTCTCCTCCAGCTCATCATTTTTTAACTCCTGTTCATTTTCTTCTCCCGTATCCGTCGCAATTCTATCCTCTGTTGCCTTTGATTCGTCACTCTCTCTTGGTTCCGCTCCTTTATCAGTACCTTTGTCTTTCAATTTCTCAACTGACAGTTCCCCGATTTAGGCCATTTGAGCATATTTGCGATAATGAATGAAGTAGAGGCCACAACCTAGGTGCACACTTAAATTGTGTAGTAGTAGAAGAAGAAGAACTTCTACACTTCATTTCTAGATGAAGTGCATTTTGAATAGCAATTTTAATTGTCATTGTTTACAATTTTACAGAGGAAATATTTTTTTACACGTCTTTATTGTGTGGGGAAACAACACTGTATTTTGTAATTATTATCATTACATTTGTCCGCCATTACATTTTTCACCTCGCGCACCCCCTAGTGGCAGCTCATGCACCCCCAGGGGTGCGCGCACCACACTTTGGGAATCCCTGGTCTATGGGATAACGTCGTAATATACCAGAGTTTAAAGCTCACAAAAGCTTAATTCATTGTAATGTTAGCATCTGGTTTTTGTTTGATGTCTATCTAGTCTCGGGAAAATATGTTGCATACCAATGAGATTTGCAATTTGGGAGTGATCATTCATGTTTTCTGTTATTGCTGTTTCTAAGTGAATAAAGACACTGAGCTGAAGAGTGAGCGTCACAGTTGTCAGCTCTCTCGCAGAGGCTGCTGACACTCTCCTCGGCTGAGTTTTGAACCAAACTTCTTGAGTGTTGTGATTCTTCTGTTTTTAATAACAAAAGGTTTGATAGAATAAGGAAAAAAACCTAACAGTGTTGTATTGTTATTATACTATACAAGCTATTAATTGTGATGTGTTAGCCTTGCACTACAAGATGGATTCCCGTGAAATTTGGTGTTTTCCAAACCCACTAAAATACGTCTTGTACCGCTCCATTGAAATTCATCTATTTCGGTAAAAAAAATGTTCGAACCAATCACTGTTTTTTTTTAGGCAGGTGTTCAGGTATGATTGGCAGCAAGTGCCAGACAGGCAAAGCAAAACAAACATTGCTGCACCGCTGGATGTACGCATAAAAATGGCTATTGAATCTGAGACGATTTCTTCATTGAAAAATGAGCAAAGGTAAGAACTTTGTGCATTTCTTGATGGTAAAGATGTGTTTTGCTTTTCTTAGTAAACTCATTGGTGGTAACGATGTGTGTTTTTCTCACGAATGGATTCGCAAGAGCTTGATTTACTGTGATGGGCTAAAAACACAATATTGTATGTGTTGAATATAAGTGCATTTTGACTCTTCCACAAAAATATGCACAAAGTAATATGACCGTGTGTTCTATAGTTTCAGATTCAAAACTACTTTTAACCTTTTGAATTATGTTTGCTTTGTTTATGTTGACAATAGATATATTGTCTTAGATTTTTATTATGCCATATAGTGTATCAAAGCTCTCTCAGAACACTTAGTCTGGATTTCAGTGGTGGTTACACAAGTCTATATAAAGTTTTAGTTTGTTTTTTCTAAAGTAACTTCTTTGTGCCCACCATCTCAGGTGTTTCAACAGCCCCAAGTGCAGTGTCGCTTGAAAAGAGAAGATTAAATCAAATGGAAATGCTGGAAATGAAGGTTCTTTGGCAAAATGAAAAAATCAGTGAGCTGACAAAGGAACGAGACTTTCTTAAAGAACAGCTGACATCAGGTTAATGTTTTTTACCACTTGAAACAATATATTTTCTCTGCGAATTTCTACAATTGCTCGAATATTACAAGTATCCAGTCCAGTCTATTAACAGATAATGTAATTTATTCTCCTTGTTTGTATTTTTCTATTTACAGTTCTCAAAAAGGACGTGAGCTCTAAAAAAGATTCAGATACAATAAGTCTCTCTTCAGACAACACGTCTGAATTGTCATCTGAGTCATTTGACTACTTATCACCACTGTCATCTGATGATGAGGGGGTATGGAGTTTATTTTGTGTCTTTATTATTGAATCAAAAAAAGGTGGTCAAACAAAAAATAAATAGCAGAAACCAAAAATCTTAAAAATTTAATCAAAACTGACTTAAAACACTTTCAATTCACATCACATCATTTTGTTTGAATTCCATTTTTTTTCTTTTAAAGAGACAAAAAAAATGTGAAACCGGAAGTTTGTTTGAGTGAAACAGCATTTTATTTTTGAAAAACCGGAAATTTTTTTTGCGAATCTACATCTTTTGCTTTTGAAACTTTTTTTTTGTTTGTTTGAAATTTCCTTTTTTGTTTGAATCAAACTCTTGCATCGTGGGCAGGGCCTTCTACTGGAAATAAAAGACTTTTCTTCATTGGCTTGTGACACGGAATTGAGCCCCGCCAGACGAATCGCTGGCAGGAGACACGCAGGATTCTAGGAACGGTAAATGTCTATTTACAAGCTTGCTTAACACCTGGCAATTATTTAACGTTTTAGTTGTTCTATGTGACTTCATGAAGTAGTCCGACAGTGCTAGTAAATTTAAAAATGTCCTAGTATTTGTTAATGTCTTCTGGCCACAACCTGTCTAGGACTAGATTAATGACCGTAGAATGTATGTAGAGTTAGCAACTTAGCATGTGGCTAGAAAACCAATACCATACCCGTTTATGAGACGGCGCCAGGCGTCTCAAAAGCGCCACATGGCGTCCAAATATTGTAACGTCACCAGGCGTCCAAAGAATTTATTTATTAAAATATAAAAATATAAAAAGTAGCCTAAGCAGCCTAGATATAAAATGTGTCATATTACTGGTTAATACTAATAACCACAAAGTCCTGAAATTTGTTTGAAATGGCCTCTTTAAGATGAGCCTTGTAGTTATAAATCACCTCTTGGCAAATCAGATTTGTTCATAACAACACAGAAGTCACTGTTCTACATGTGATTATGCTAAACACAACATGGAGAAAAAAGGTTCCTACATGATTTATTTTGTGACTTCTCTCTGTAGAGTAAACAAACTCAAAATAAATTTACCTAATCTTCTAAGTGGAGCTGTGGGTCTCTCTAGTATAATGGCAAACAGTGGGACTGTTGTCAGTTGTTTTTGTTTTTATTCCACTTAAAAACTAATTCTTTCCTTTCAGTGTGAAGCAGTAGATGCTGTGTATGAGATCGCATCATGGAAGCAGTCTATATCTACATAAGTGAAGATCCTGAAAGAACTGTGTGAGAATATGTGGTATGTACAAGAGGACTTTTTTCCTTATTTTTTAAATTAAAATGTTCCTTTGAGTTTACTAGTAAATAACGAAGTTTGAACATGACTTTCCTTTTGGGAATTTCTCAATAGAAGCCATGTTAAATTACTTGTTATCCACCAAGAATTGGTCATTATGTCTCATTCATGTTTTGTCTCTTCTACAGGACATGGATGGAGAAGCTGGACGAGGCCATTGAGGGACTAGTTTTAGTATTTATATTATGAAAGAACATGTTTCAAATGAGGAACCAGAGGATGTTGGAGTTATCCTTGAGGGGATCAAGGTTTTGAAGGATCTTGATAAAGTAAAATGAGTTGTTGTTTTGCTGTTTGGACTGATTGATGTCCTGAACCTAAACTACCCTGCTGAAAAATGTGTTAAATTAAAATGATTCAAGTTCTTGTATTACTTGATTCAAACACGTTTCAGTTGTACTGTATTAGCATAATTTACATAGGTTGGTTTAGTAAGACTGTGTTAGTTCAACACAACTGTTTAACTTTGTTCTGAAACATAACCTTGTGTGCAACTAATTCACTGCTGAATTAAGTAAATCCAAAGTATCCTTTTTTCAGTCCATTCATTAATACTCAATATAACTTTATGAACTGTCCCTCATTCTCTTGATGTGTTAAATTTGTGGAATTGTTCTTCCATTTATTGACTTTATTCACATTTTATTATCCAGCGCCGTCTGTTCTAGTACTTCAAATAAATAGAGAATATCAGTAAGTCCAAAACAGTAAGCCCTGTGACAGAGCAGCTCCTGATTTTTGTATGAAAAAAGGCATCTACATTAACAACTGAAGATATGCAGTTATGTCAAGTAACCCCTCGAGCAAGCGCAAAAGTGAAAATAAACCACCTGTGACTCCCACCAAATCTCTCAATACAAAAAAAGGTAAAATGGAGCAAGATACGGCAAACAGTATAGTGGCAGCGCTAAAGCTAGCTATCGAAGAGCAAGGGACCAGCATTGGAAAGTCCATTGATGAGCTGAAAAGGTCGATGGACTTTCTCTCCGCAGAAGTACCGGACATAAAACTAACAATAAAGAAAACCGGAGAGAGAGTTGATAAAGCTGAGGAAAAGATTCAATTGCCGGAAAATAAAGTGACTGAATTGGCGCAATACAAGCGGAGATGGAATTTGCATTTACGCGGGCTGCCAGAGCGAGAGGGAGAAGAGGTGAGGAGCACTCTAATCGACATTTGTCAAAACGTAGCTCCAGGCTACAAAGAGAAGTTTGCGGATGTGATTGACTCGGTGCACAGGCTTGGTAGACCCAATCCGACCAGATCCCAAGCAAGGGACATCATCATCCAGTTCTCTATGAGGCACTTTTGTGACACAATTTGGAAGACGTCAAAGAACCACAACTATCTGAAACAACGAAACCTGCGCTTCAAGGAGGACTTGACACCAGAAGACCACAAAAAACGCAATCGCCTGTGGCCTCTTATCCAAAAAGCCAGAGAAGAAAAGAAGATGGGGAAGAGCCTTTATAGCCAACAAGGAAATTTTCTAACTACTGCTACTACATGCTGAATATTCAAGTTTTACGGGATAAGCTCTGCCTTCTTATGTTACTTCACTTCTAACTTAAAGAGCAACTCACCCTCAAAACAGCTTTTTTCTGCTAATAAACTGTATTAGTGGGTCTTTACCAATGCAACCTTTCAGTTTCTGGGCATTTTTTGACATTTATATGTAAACTTGTTAAATTCTTCACTTTTTGGTCTAAAAACGTCTTAGTGCTGCCCTCTTAGGGTTGAAAGATGGGTACTGCATTTGAATTTTGTGATTGGCTGAAAGCGGTTCATGCCTACAGTGGGGCAAAAAAGTATTTAGTCAGCCACCAATTGTGTAAGTTCTCCCACTTAAAAAGATCAGAGAGGCCTGTAATTTTCATCATAGGTATACCTCAACTATGAGAGACAAAATGAGGAAAAAAAAATCCAGAAAATCACATTGTCTGATTTTTAAAGAATTTATTTGCAAATTATGGTGGAAAATAAGTATTTGGTCACCTACAAACAAGTAAGATTTCTGGCTTTCACAGACCTGTAACTTCTTTAAGAGGCTCCTCGGTCCTCCACTCGTTACCTGTATTAATGGCACCTGTGTGAACTCGTTATCAGTATAAAAGACACCTGTCCACAACCTCAAACAGTCACGCTCCAAACTCCACTATGGCCAAGACCAAAGAGCTGTCAAAGGACACCAGAAACAAAATTGTAGACCTTCACCAGGCTGGGAAGACTGAATCTGCAATAGGTAAGCAGCTTGGTGTGAAGAAATCAACTGTGGGAGCAATTATTAGAAAATGGAAGACATACAAGACCACTGATAATCTCCCTCGATCTGGGGCTCCACGCAAGATCTCACCCCGTGGGGTCAAAATGATCACAAGAACGGTAAGCAAAAATCCCAGAACCACACGGAGGGACCTAGTGAATGACCTGCAGAGAGCTGGGACCAAAGTAACAAAGGCTACCATCAGTAACACACTACGCCGCCAGGGACTCAAATCCTGCAGTGCCAGACGTGTCCCCCTGCTGAAGCCAGGACACGTCCAGGCCCGTCTGCGGTTTGCTAGAGAGCATTTGGATGATCCAGAAGAGGATTGGGAGAACATCATATGGTCAGATGAAACCAAAATAGAACTTTTTGGTAGAAACTCAACTTGTCGTGTTTGGAGGGGAAAGAATGCTGAGTTGGATCCAAAGAACACCATACCTACTGTAAAGCATGGGGGTGGAAACATCATGCTTTGGGGCTGTTTTTCTGCAAGGGGACCAGGACGACTGATCCGTGTAAAGGAAAGAATGAATGGGGCCATGTATCGTAAGATTTTGAGTGAAAACCTCCTTCCATCAGCAAGGGCATTGAAAATGAGACGTGGCTGGGTCTTTCAGCATGACAATGATCCCAAACACACCGCCCGGGCAACGAAGGAGTGGCTTCGTAAGAAGCATTTCAAGGTCCTGGAGTGGCCTAGCCAGTCTCCAGATCTCAACCCCATAGAAAATCTCTGGAGGGAGTTGAAAGTCCGTGTTGCCCAGCGTCAGCCCCAAAACATCACTGCTCTAGAGGAGATCTGCATGGAGGAATGGGCCAAAATACCAGCAACAGTGTGTGAAAACCTTGTGAAGACTTACAGAAAACGTTTGACCTCTGTCATTGCCAACAAAGGCTATATAACAAAGTATTGAGATTAACTTTTGTTATTGACCAAATACTTATTTTCCACCATAATTTGCAAATAAATTCTTTAAAAATCAGACAATGTGATTTTCTGGATTTTTTTTCCTCATTTTGTCTCTCATAGTTGAGGTATACCTATGATGAAAATTACAGGCCTCTCTGATCTTTTTAAGTGGGAGAACTTACACAATTGGTGGCTGACTAAATACTTTTTTGCCCCACTGTATGTCAGCAGTTCATGCCTATGTCAGCATCATCTCTAAGACACCCCTCCTGGAGTATAAAACATTTCTCAGACAGACTCTTTTGCACCTGCCCGCCCGTTGTCTCCAGCTTCTCACCTAAGCTGCACAGAGGGATTTAGAGCAACTGGCTGAAAACTACAACAAACAGAATAACTAATATCATTAAAATCTGGACAAAGACTTTATTTTACTGCAGTGATTGTGTGGATGTGATTTGTGCACGTTATATTGCTATTCAGACATTTACACAGACTCCTCTTGGCAACACAGCATTATTAGCATTATGGCTAACAACAATCAATCGGTAAACTCCACTGAAAACTACGACATAGAGAATAACTATCAGTAAAATAATAAGTAAATCAGGGCAAAGACTTCCCTGCAGTGGTTGTGATTGTGTGGATGTAATTTATAGACGTTATATTCTCATCATGGTTTGGTTACCTGTCTACAACAAGGCAGAGTCACACTGAAACACGTCAATCACAGCTTAGGCCCGCCTCTTAAAGTGACGTCTACTTTGACACAGAGAGTGCATTTTTCAAAAGAGCAGTTAGAAGGCAGGAAGATAATTTAAAGGGGGTAAGTTGCTCTTTAAAGAAGGTACTGTTCTGACTGTTCTGTTAATTAAAACATTTCTCTTTTAAAATGTATTTCTCTTAATGCTCGAGGCTTAACCCTTGTGCCACCCTTGAGCGCATGCTTGAGGCTCGCCGGGGGATGGGAATACCACAAGCGCTGAGTCGAGGATCGGTGAGGCGGGGGGGGGTTGGGCGTATAGGAAAACCCCCCGAGGTCACACTCGAGGCTCGGCAGGGGTGTAGGAAGACCCCGACTGCCACGTCGACGCTCGGCGGGGTACAGGAAGACTCCGATCGCGGAGTTAGTGGCTCGATGGGTCTTCATCGTCATGATCATCTTCTTCTTCTTCCGTTCCCCCCTCATGTCGCGAAACAGGACGATCTCCTACCGCGCCACCGCAACCGCCGTTACCGGCGCCAGACACGCAGCTCGGGCAGTAGGTGAGGGCGCATCTGGTGCAAACATGCAAACGACACCGTCTTGGTCTTGAATTCTTTGCTCTGCTCTGCTCTGCTCTGCTCTGCTCTGCTCTGCTCTGTTCTGATCGACTACACTCACCTCTGAAAGGAACCAATCTCTCGTCCACGGTGACCTCGGGTCCGGGTCGGTACATGAGCGGCAGGCGCCTGCACCACTCGTCCCACACGTCTCTGATGGGGGCCAGTTTGTCTTCTCTCGCCGTTCCTCTTTGTCCTCCTCGTCGCCTGACCCCTCTGGTCTCGCAATCGTCGAAGCGCAGGGCACTCGAGTACGCTCTGAACGTCTTGAGGGGCATCGTGGCTCCGAAGATCTTGCCGCTCTCCGCGTCCCACAGGCTCTCGCACGCCTCTCCCCGCGACCTGTACCCTCCGGTGAGGATCAGAAGGCCCACGTAGGTGCGGAACTTGGCGTAGCCCATTGGTTTCCAACCGTCGATCGCACTACGTCGCCTGGACGCTTCCTGGTTGGTCATCGCGATCACGGCATCTTCTATCTCGGGCTCTTCGCCTTCCGCAACCGCGGCTCTAGCTTTTTCCGTGGGGCCGCGCTCGATGCGATGCTGCCGCTGCTGCTGCAGATCGTGTACCTGGGTGTCTTCTTCTTCAGCTTTGACTTCATCTTCATGAAAATGTGACCGTTGTTGTTCGTCTTCCTGTTTGTCGTCGTCGTCGCAGACTCCTTCTTCGCAATAGAGGTCGGACTCGGCTTCGCCCTCATTCTCCTCTTCTTCTTCTTCCGACTCCTCGAATCGCGATCTTGGTACTCGTAGCGTCTCGCTTTCGAAAGCGTCCGGAGATGGGAAACGAGTGAGGTTCTCGTGTGCCGCCGCTGTTGCTGCTTGATCTTCCTCGTTGTAGTCGTCGTCTACCGCTTCTCCTTGATCGTCTTCGTTGTCGTACTCTTCTACCGCTTCTGCGTGTCATTGTGCGTCGTAGCTGTCGTGGTCGTAATCGAGGTGGGACTCGGCTTCGCCCTCCATCTTCTTCTTCTTTTTCTTCTTCCGACTCCTCGAATCGCAATCTTGCTTGTCGTAGCGTCTCGCTCTCGAAAGCATCCGGAGATGGGAAACGAGTGAGGTTCTCGTCTGCTGCCGCTGCTGCTTGAGCTTCCTCATTGTCGCAGTCTTCTACCGCTTCTGCGTGTCGTTGTGCGTCGTCACTGTCGTGGTCGTAATCGAGGTTGGACTCGTCAGCGTAACGATTGCCTTGGACCTCTTTGCTTGCGAAAGCGGTGGTGACCTTTGGATGAGCGCCAGGAGCGTTTTCGTCTACCTCTTTGTGTTGTCTCCGTCGTCTTTTCTTCTTCTTCTTCTTGTTCTTGTCCTTTGTAATCGCAGTGCTCTGCCGAGCCCCGCGAACCTTGTCCCCGTTCTGTCTCGCTCGCTGGAGCAAACGTGACTTCGTCCCATCGGCTTTGGTAATGAAAAGTCACGGTGCGTATTAGAGGTCGTGGTGATGGAGAAGGGGGTGGCAGTAGTATCAGAGGCTTCTCCTTTGCCCCCGCCACGTCTCTGTTGCCGCAGCTCTTCCGAGAAGGATGCGAGTGGCTGGGACACGTGCGACGAGAGGTTCTGGGAGAGGCTTCCACGTCGAACTTGGCTGGCACTCGGTACGACGTGAACTGATGCTGCTGCCGCTCATGCTCCGCTCTGCCGCTGCTACGTCCGTGGCTGCCTCTGCTGCTGCCACTGCTGCCGCCTCCGCGAAGACGGATGCGGAAGGGTTTAGGGGACCTCGCGGTCTGGTACGGGACATGGTTTTCCTTTAGCTAGCTAGCCGGTACGGCGCACGAGCTGGTGGTGTCGTTGCCTGCCAATGCTGGTGATCGGTCGAACGAGGACTGTTTATTAGTCGGTCGGTTGCTTTGTTCGTTCGTCCGTCCGTCCGTTAGCGTGTTACTCACTTGTCGCGATCCAGAACGCTAATGAACCCCACAGTACTTAGTACATAGAATATGTCACTCGCCGCGATCCAGAACTCTTATGACCCCCACAGTACTTAGTACGTAGAATATCGCGGGATGATGTGGGGTCTTTCGCGACCCCCCTCCTTTTCCTCCCCCCTTCCCATCCTGGATCCGCGCTAGTGCTCGGCCTGGCGTGGAGGAGTTGTTGTGTGTTGATAGGGTACGTGGCTACCCCACCGTCTGCCGCTGGATGTTGTGCGTGGCGAGCCGCTCGGGGCCGGGGTCATCGAGTTCCAACGCAGACGCGTACAGCGCAAGGGCCTTGTTGGTGTGCGTGGGGTCGACCGATACCCTGCTGGAGGGAACACAAGGGGTAAGAGACCTAACGAAACGCAAGGCATTTTTTTTCTATGCTAAAAATTTTGATTCAGACTTTTGTTTGATCCAGGAATCCCATTCATCTGATGAAGATTACAACACTGGAAATCACAGTGGGGGGAAGACATTTGGATGGCACATGGGAACCACCACTCTGCAGAAACTCTCACTTTGAGACATAAATTTAGTGGGAAAGTTATTTCTACTCAAACAGACTTAAATGGACACTATACTCTGATGCTTTTTTTTAATTACAACCAGATTTTTCTTTTGGGTAATGTGTATGGTTTCACAAATGTAAAAGAAAACAAAGAGCTGTTTCAAGATTTAAATAATAAGATATAAAGCATTATAGATAGGTTTCGAGATGTAAAAATAATATTAGGGGGAGATTTCAACTGCACTCTTAACGATGAAATTGACAGGTATCCAAGCAGACAAAAAAGTAATGATTACTTATATGACTTTATGAATAAAAGAGGTTTAGTAGACAGAGGAAATTATTTATGGAAACTGGTGCAAGACTTAAGAACGAAAAGAAAAATGATTTGATCAGTAAACTTATATATTTTTCTTCTACCAGAAAATATGTCTGATTCACAACAAGCTCAGTTATCAACATTGCAGTTAAATTTAGATAAACTTTATATTAACAAAGCTAAGGGGGCTTTATACGATCAAAATCAAAATGGCTAGAAGAAGGTGAACAAAACTCAAGTTATTTTTTCAAACTGGAAAAGCAAAGACAAACTAAAAATGGCATTAACAGACTATCCATTGATGGTGATATTATAGAGAATCCTAAAAATATATCAAAACTTTGTGAACAATTTTATGAACACTATCTTTATTGTCATTTTAACATATTTACACATGTACATTAAGTGCGATTCAAGAGTATTCCCATATATACACATACAGTACATTAAAGTACTTGAATTCTGCACCATAGCAAAGGATGGATTTTCTCCAGAATTATAAATAGATAGAATAAACCATAACAAAAAACCTTCACACCAAAAATAAACAAGAAAAAGAAAAATAACAGAGAAACTTAATCAAAATGCTCTCAGACTCAACCAATTAAAAATCTTACAGTACCCTTGATGGAAAATAAAAATAAAGGGATGTATTATTGTATTATTATTGCATTATGTTTCCTCAACCTCAATTTCCATTTTTTTAACAAACCGAATAAATGGCCCCCACACTCTCTCAAACAAGTCTTGCCTCCTTTTCTGCACATATGTTATGTGCTCCAGAGGCAAGGCTGCTAACATTTGCCTAACCCAGAAAGTAACACATGGTGTAGTTATCTTTTTCCAAAATATTGCAATTGATTTTTTAGCATGCAAAAGGCACATGGCAATCATAGTTCGGTCACTTTGTGTGTACTTATGTCCATTCGGGTATAAACCCAAAATAAAAAAAACAGGATCCATTACAACGTCTTTTAAGATAATCTTTTCAATTGTTTTCTTAACTTCTTCCCAAAAAGCCTTGACCTTACTGCACTGCCACATGCAATGAAATAGTGTCCCTCTTTCTGTCATACATTTTGTGCAACATTCCGGAATATTGCTATCATATTTATTTAATTTAACTGGTGTGACATATGTTCGCATCGTCCATTTATATTGCAACAGTCTTAACCTTGAGTTGATAGTCTGAGTATGACCTTTGACACATACCGAGCACCAGTCCTCTGGGGAAATCTCTAATCCAAAATCTTCACCCCACATTATCCGTTTATTATCTGAGTTCCCTGGTGAACTGGACATTAACAGGTTGTACAATACTGATATTGCCCCTCTACTTAGGCTGTCCTTAGACATAATTTTTTCCAAATTAGTTTCTATAGGCTTGTTTGTAAGGCCATTCTGACCTGCTCTAATGAAATTTCCAAGTTGTAGATATTTAAAAAAATATTTTCTCCCTATATCATATTTACATGAAAGTTCTTCGAACGACATCATCTCACTAGAGTCATGTAAATATAAGTCTTGGATGTTTCTCAAACCCTTCGATGCCCATGTCTTAAATACAGCATCTGCTCTCCCGGGAGCAAAATATTGGTTTCCCCAGATAGGGCTGTACAATGATAACACACTTGGTTCATTAACAAATTTTTTCACTTTAAACCACACTCTAATCATATTTCTAACTATCAGGTTGGATGTTTGTTTAATTAAGGTTGACGGTTTATCTGAATACAAATGCAATGACAGAGGAAGTTTTATACCTTCTGATTCCATTTCCACCCATTGTGGGACATTGCCGGTCATAAAATAAAACTTAATGGTCCTTAACTGCCCAGCCCAATAATACCAGCCTATGTTTGGAATCTTTAAACCCCCCTTATCGTACGGTAAGTATAGTAATGACTGTCTGATTCTGGGTCGCTTGTTTTCCCAGATAAAACTTATGAATAATTTGTTTATTTTGTAAACGAAATCACTAGGTGGTGGCAGTGGGACATTCTGAAACAAGTAGAGTATTTTAGGTAAAACATTCATTTTCAAGATGTTTACCCTACCAACCATAGACAATGGCAGGGACATCCATCTATTGATTGATTGTGTTATATCTTCCATTAGAGGGTCATAGTTGATTTTAACAGTTAAGTCAATTCTCGGTCCTATTTGTATGCCCAAATATAGAAACCGGTGCACTGATTTAAATATGGAAGCTTCAGGTACTAAATTTCCAGTTCCATTTTCATTAAGTAGCAGGAGTGAAGATTTAGCATTGTTAATTGTGTACCCTGAAATGTTACTAAATAGGTTTATTAAATCAAGCAGAGTGGGGATAGTTCTGTTAAGGTGTGACATAAACAAAATTACATCATCTGCATAAAGTGCAAGCTTATGTTCTGTCTGCCCAATTGTTATTCCTACAATATTTGTATGCATCCGCACAGCAATAGCAAAGGGCTCCATTGCTAACTTGAATAAAAGCGGTGACAGTGGGCATCCCTGACGACAGCCTCTTTTAATTGAAATTGGCTCTGATACATTCTTATTTGTTAGTATTTGTGCTGTGGGGTTACAATAGAGTAACTGAATCCATCGTAAGAACTTATTTTGATACCCAAACCTTTCTAGAACATTAAACAGATAAGGCCACTCCACCTTGTCAAAGGCCTTTTCCGCATCCAAAGATAGGAGGGCCTCATCTGATCCGTCCTTCAGGCTTTGAATAATATTTAAGACCCTTCTAACATTATGAAACCCTTGCCGGCCAAGGACAAACCCATTCTGATCTCTATGTATTACACTGGGTAATGTATTCTGTAGCCTCCTCGCTAAAATTTTGCACAAAATTTTTAGGTCTGAGTTTAATAGGCTTATTGGTCTCATGTTGCCGCACCTATTGCTAGGCTTTCCTGGTTTTGGAAGCAATGTTATTAAAGCCCCCATCATCGATTTGGGTAAACTACCAGTTTGAAATGCTTCCAGATACATCTCTAATAATGGCTTGAGTAATTTAGTTTTAAATGTTTTATATAAATCAATCGGGATCCCATCGGGTCCAGGAGTTTTACCTGATTTCATGCCATTTATAGCAGTGCTTATTTCCTCCTGCGTAAGATCTGCTTCTAATTGCTCAATAAATTCCTGAGGAATAGTTGGAATGTTCAGTTTGTCCATAAATGCATTTTGGTTTTGCAAATTAAATTCTATTTGAGATTCATATAGAGTTTCATAATACTTTTTAAATTCTTTATTTATCTTAAAAGGCTCTGTTATTATGTCACCATTATCGTCAATGATTGTAGTAATGGCTTTTCTTGTTTCAAGTTGTTTAATTTGCCAGGCTAAAATTTTACCAGGTTTTTCGCCTTGCTCATAGAACGTTTGGTTAAGCCTGAGCAGGCTAGAGGCTGCCTTATTCGCTGACAGTTTGTCATACTCTGCTCTTGCCAACAATAGATCTTTTTCTGCTCATGGGGTTCTATTTCTAAATACTTCCTCTTGAAGAGTTTGTATTCTGGATTCTAGATATTGTCTTTTTCGACGTGCTTGTTTTGATTTGGATGAGGTATAGCTAATTATATGTCCCCTTAAATATGCTTTGAAAGCATCCCACCTAATGCTTGACGATGTTTGTGTTGTATTAGCCCTGAAATAATGATCAATTTCTTTTCCCACATACATAACAAATTCCTCATCTAGTAGCCATTTTGGATTGAAGCTCCATCTAGGTGGATCTCTAACAAGGCCAGCATCTTTGTATATTAGACAGCATAATGCATGATCTGATATTACTATATTATCATAATAGCAGTCTTGTACTTTGAAAATCAAGGATGCAGAAACTAAAAAGTAATCAATGCGTGAGAAAGTTTGAAAGGTAAGAGAGTGGCAGGAATAGGCAACGTCATTGGGTTTTAAGTGTCTAAATATATCTACTAGATTCAGTTCCTCACTGAAATGGTGGATAATTGATCTACTTTTACTATGAGTTTGATCAGTACCTGTTGATCTGTCTCTGACTGGATCTAAGGTACAGTTCCAGTCTCCTGCAATTATATATTCCCCTTGTAGAGATGTGAGATTAAGAAATAAATTTGTGAAGAAGTCTGGATCATCGGTATTGGGGCCGTATATATT
>SSNP01000032.1:1202153-1242030 GCA_006937955.1 Pachypanchax playfairii | reverse complement strand
GCTGCATATATACTTCCATGCCACCTCCTACCAATTTTTATATTTTCTTCATTTAAAGTGTGTGTTTCTTGCAGAAATACAACATTCACCTTTGTGTCTTTTAATTTGTTCATAACTTGTTTGATCTTTTTAGGTTTGTGTAAGCCTCTACAGTTCCAGGAGGTAAACTTAAGTTCTGCCTTTTGTGACATTGGAAATGGTAATAAATTCCAGGAACAAGGGAACATAAGTGAACGGTCCGAGAGCGTTAACACATTTATACACAAAAATGTAAGTTAACAAAGAAAAGGAACCATATTGAACAAGTAACCCCATTGACCCAACTGAATGGGAAATCCCCCCCTTACTTAGCTTCCGCTGTTCTTTGGACAGATCTATGGATCAGTCCACTTGGCCTTCAAGGCTTATATAAAAGTTCGGGAAAAAAAAAAAAAAGAGAGAGAGAATAAAATTAAGACTTCATTGCCTTGCCTGCTCATTTCCATAAACATAAACACCTTTGGGTAGCAAATACTATGCAAACGTATACGTTTAAATACAGATATTGTAGAGATTTCTATACTAGTGTGTAACAGCAAGGTTACTTTAGAAAAAATAGAACAAAAAATTGAGGGCAGTGCCTAATTAGAATTATTTTATAGAAGCAGAATTGCATTCTGATCCTTATTACAAAACTTTCTCCGTGCATGGCCGGGTTCTCCCCTCTGCAATGATTTAAATCAAAAAACATTTTGGAGCATCATTTCACCTTGTTTACAGGTTGTAAAAAGGCAGGTTTTCATATAAAGATCCTCATAACATTAGAATGTTAATTAGGGATGGACAACATTTACAGTCTGTTGCAACCTGTCTCAGCCTCCATGATCATTTATTTAGCTTCTTCTTTTATTTTATTTATGAAAGCTTGTACTGCAGCTGGGTTGGCAAACGTATGTGTTTGCTCTTTGTACGTTACCACCAGTTTAGCTGGAGACATTATTCCGTGTCTCAGTCCCATGCTCCGCAGCTGCTAGCGCACCGAGTTGAACTGCTTCCGCTGCTTGTGCACTTCGGTGGCGAGGTCTTTGTAAAATCGCACCTGTTTATTTTTGTAGAGCACATCTTTCTTTGTCATAGCCGCCCTTATCACCGCCGTCTTTTGCCTGTAGTCTAAGAACTTCATAATCAGAGTTCTCGGCGGCGCTTCGTTGGCTCTCCTTGGCCCGATCCGGTGCACTCTCTCCATCTGCAACGGACACCGCAGGGGTGACATGTCCAGAGCCTCCGGTATCCAGCCTTCCAAAAACGAACAGGGGTCTGGTCCCTCAGCGCCCTCAGGGAGGCCCACCAACCTCAGGTTATTCAGCCGAGATCTCATCTCCATATCGACAACTTTTTCATCGAGGACTTTATTTCTTTCCTTCAGTGTCTGAACCGCCCTTCGCAACTCCACATGCTCGTCCTCCACTGTTGACACTCGTACCTCTGCTTGGGTTATTCGTTCAGCACAGTCAGACAGTCCTTTCTTAGTTTCCTCGACAGCCACTAGAATACCATCTAATCTGCCAGAAAACTCAGACCTTAAACTGTTTATCGCTTTCAATATTTCGTCTTTTACCTCTGTTAACTCACTGCCGCTCTGGCCCGGTGTCTCCATGCTGTCATCGGCTTCTTTGCCAGCCATGCTTGAGCTAGCTTCTCTGTTTGTGTGCTCCATGCTCTGCGTACCGAAGCTAGTTAATTTTGCTTGCTTCTGGGTTTTGCCTTTATCCCTAGCTGACTTGCTTTGGTTAGGCATTCCCACTTTGATGCTTTTAGATCGTCTGCACGTCTAAGAGAGGTGTTTAAAGCTAGGATTTATCCAGGATTTTGCAGGGGCAGAAGTGAACGTGACTTACTCTGTAGCGGCCATAACCGGAAGTCTTGTGAACAATTTTACAAAAAGTCCAACTCCTCGCTTAATGATTTGAATGATTTCTTTAAACATATAGATAATGTAAAAACAATTGGTGAATCTAATAGAACAATTTGTGACTCACCAATTACACTTTTAGAGATATCTGATGCAATTAAAAAGCTTAAACCAAACAAATCTCCAGGGACAGACGGATTAACCTCTGAGTTTTATAAAGCTTTCTCTACTCAGCTTGCTCAGTTTCTATTACATGTCTTTTTAGAAAGCATAAACAAAAAACAGCTTCCACCTTCATGATGTCAAGGCCTAATTACTCTAATTCCAAAACCACAAAAACATACTTTAATATTAGATAATTGGTGCCCCATAACCCTTCTCAATAATGATTACAAAATTTTAGCTCTCTGTCTTGCATCCAAATTAAAAAAGGTACTTCATGACGTAATAGAGCATTCTCAGAATGGCTTTATGTCTGGTCGATACATCATTGACAATATAAGACTTGTTTTAGACCTGCTAAATTACGCAGATTTTATATCAGAAAAGAGTTTTATTTTGTTTTTGGACTTTCATAAAGCATTTGATTCATTGGAGCACCTTTTTTTTGTTCAAAACTCTTGACCTATTTGACTTTGGTGAGCACTTTAAAAAATCAGTTCGAACTTTGTACAGCTCGGTCAAATTACCCCATGGTACTACAGGTAGATTCAATGTTGAGCATGGTATACGCCAAGGATGTCCCATGAGCGCATTTTTATTCTTATTACCTATGCAAATTTTAGCTAATTTCATTAAAAACAGTCATCTAAAGGGTATCACAATTGATGGGAAAGAAATACGGTTAAGTCAGCTTGCTGACGACACTACACTCTTTTTAAGAGATGCAACTCAGATAGATATAGCTATTAAACTATTAGATATCTTTTCTCTTGCTTCAGGGCAAACTAAACCTTACTAAAAGTGAATTATTTCCTGTCAAGTCCTGCAATGAAATACAAATAGCAGGGATCCCTGTGAAGCAAAAAGTTAAGTATTTAGGGGTCATCATCACAAAAGATGAATACAAAAGACAAACTGAAAATTTCAATCCTCTAGTTTTGTTAATTCAAAAGAAATTTAATATGTGGTCTCAGAGAGACTTGTCAATCACTGGAAGAGTCTTGCTTTCCAAAGCTGAAGGACAATCGAGTCTGGTTTATGCCAGCTCAGCTCTTGATGTGTCAAATGATATAAATACACAAGTAGATGAGTTTTTATTTAATTTTATTTGGAAAAAAAAGTCACATCTCATTAAAAAATATGTTAGGATTAATAAATTATCCTCTGGTGGATTTAATGTTTTAGATTTTAATACTTTACATTCATCTCTTAAAATTAAATGGATACAAATATACTTACAAAATCCAAACTCTCAATGGAATTTCATCTCTACACATGTATTTAAGGCATTAGGAGGTTTAAATTTTCTATTAAGATGCAATTATAACATTGAAAAGCTTCCTGTTAAACTTTCTAACGTTCACAAGCAATTATTGTTGTCCTGGTCCTTAGTTTATAAACATAATTTTTCCCCTCACAAATACTGCATAAGAAATAACAAAGATATATGCTTTAAGCACAAATCACTTTTCATTAAAAAATGGGTTGACAAAGGTATTATATATGTACCATCAGTTATTTAACAAGTATGGATATATGTATTCCTATAATTAATTTTTACATGTGTATAATTTCCCAGTGTTGCCAAAAGATTTTGCAATTATTTTTGATGCAATACCTTCGGGCTGATGTCGAACTATGTGCACAATCCTGAAGTTAATGTTACAACAGACTTATATATTGGTAACTCTGTTCCCTTTTTGAGTGTCAAAACAAATAACAAGTGTATCAGGGATCTCATCATAAGGGACTTTATCAGTAAACCAGCGTCTGTATTTTTTTGGGACTATTTATTTACCGATATTGATTGGAATTCTGTTTGGCTACTCCTTAAGAAATTCTTTGTGACTAATAAGGTTCGTGAGGTATGTCTTAAGATTCTGCATAGATGTTATCCTGTTAACAGGGTAATTTCAAAATGTCGTTTAAATGTTGACCCTCTTTGCACATTTTGTCAT
The DNA here is from genome assembly GCA_006937955.1 of Pachypanchax playfairii. NCBI lineage: Eukaryota > Metazoa > Chordata > Actinopteri > Cyprinodontiformes > Aplocheilidae > Pachypanchax > Pachypanchax playfairii. The sequence continues at coordinate 1,238,019 of SSNP01000032.1, read as the reverse complement.
TGTACTGAAGAATCAATTGTTCATCTATTTTGGGAATGTGCTTACACTCAGATTTTTTGGACAGATGGTAACATTGTTTGTGAATGGAAAGCTTTCTATAGAAGTACAAATCGATTGTAAAGATATTATTGTTGGTATTACTACTAAGAGTCTCCCCTCAAAAAAGTTTTTGTTTTAAATCTAATGTTGTTGTTGGCCAAATTTCACATTCATAGCTGTAAACATCTAAACCAAAAACCAAAATTTATTGTATTTGAGTCACTGCTGTCCTCCTATTTAATCTCCTTAAATTATTGCACAAATGCCAAAGCCCAGAAGACCAAAACTTTATGTACAGAATTTGAACTGTAAAAGAATGTACTGTATATTTCCCTTTTTGCACATTTATTTTCTGAAGTTGAAGCTTGAGCCTCAAGATTTGTTCTTGTATATATACATTGCTGTATATTTTCAATAATAAAAAAGAAAAAAAAATCTGATGATGACGGCAAGAAGAAGAAGAGAAAGGCCATAAAACGGATGAGGAAGGAAAAGGGGAAGAAGTCCAAGAAAATAAGGACAAAGATTATCAAAGGGGTAAACATGTTAATATTAATTTTATTTGCATGTTAATTCTTTATTATTGTTAGATGGTGTGGCTGTTCTTTGACATTTCTTATTTGGTTCTCAAATTTTTATTTCAGCCAAATCCGCAAATCAGGTGGTGGCTCGATACCAAAGTCTGCTCAAGCTTTTCCGAAAAGGAGGGACAATGGGCCGAACATTTAAGCGCTATGGAGTGGATCGTAACACCACTGTGAATTCTTGCTTGTATGTTCTCTCAATGTAAGTCGCTTTGGATAAAAGCGTCTGCTAAAAATGACAGTAGTAGCAGTAGTAGTGATAACAGCTCCCATTGCCGAGCTGTCGATTACTACACCAAGCAAATATAACAATCTCCTAAAAAACTACAATAGTGAGGTTAAGCTCTCTGTGTTTGCAGTTCAATGCGCACTTGCAATTGCAGATNGATCCAGAGATAAAACAGCTGGTGAAAGATTACAAAACTAATGGAAATCTGCTACCTTTTAAGATAAAACCATGAATGTCTATATAGGCTATCATTGGTTTCCACAAGTATTTCAAAGTTCTGTTTACAATGATTATTTGCACTGTTAAGCCTGTTGAATAATATTTTATAATAACCACAGCAGCTACTCTGCATGATGTTGTGGGTCATGTGTAGTTTTTTTTAAATATATATATTATGCAACAGTTTATTTAAATGTCCCTGATTGATGTCAGTGCTGTGAAAATTTGCATATTAAAAATATGCTTGTTGTAGGTCATTTTTAGACTTTTTTAAAGGTCCTGTATGATGAAAAATCAACTTTTTGGAGCTTTTAACCATGTTGTGATGCTATTTCTTTATATAAAAGACCACCAGAGTGGTTTTTGGCTTAAATCGTGCATTCCTAAGTAATCCTCCTGAATCCTGGGCTCTGAGCAGCTGCTTTACTCGCTCATGTAAAATGGCTGAATTTGAACCCCATTACTGTTCTTGCTGTTGTTCACAAGTCCCACGGTGAATCTATTCCCTGCTGTGTATTTATTGACTCTGGATCAGAACAAAATTTAATTCACCCTGATCTGGCTAAGGAGTGTGGCTTAAAGTTTAATAAGTTGGAGCTTCCTATTAAACTTAATGCTCTAGATGGCAGTTCTCTGTCCACTATTCAATACATCACCGAACCGGCTCTTCTCACTGTTTCTGGAAATCACACTGAGAAGTTACAATTTCTAAGTTTTCCCTCTGCAGAAGCACCCATAATCCTCGGGTACCCCTGGCTCAACCTCCACAACCCTCATCTTAATTGGACTAACCACCAGATTACTGCTTGGAGTGAATTTTGTCACAGCAACTGCTTAAAGTCTGCACTTCCAGTTGGTGTCCCAAGTAAAGGGGTCCCTGTAACCCCACCAGATCTATCTAAAGTTCCCGCTTGTTATCACGACTTAGGTCAAGTGTTTAGTAAGGAGCAAGCCCTGTCTCTACCACCACACCATCCATATGACTACGCTATTGATTTACTCCCAGGTGCCCCGCTGCCCTCGGGGCGATTATTTAGCCTGGCTCACAATGAAAGAGAAGCGATGGAGGAGTATATTAACGACTCCCTCAGAGCGGGCATTATTCGTCCTTCCTCGTCTCCACTTGGAGCGGGGTTCTTCTTCGTGGAGAAGAAAGACAAAACTCTCCGTCCCTGTATTGATTACAGAGGTCTCAATAACATTACTATTAAAAACAAGTACTCTCTTCCGCTACTATCATCCGCCCTGGAACCCGTTCAACAAGCAACCATTTTCAGTAAATTAGATCTGCGCAATGCTTGTCACCTGGTCAGGATTAGAGAAGGTGATGAGTGGAAGACAGCATTCAAGACCCACATAGGACATTACGAGTACCTGGTCATGCCGTTTGGATTAACTAACACTCCCGCTGTTTTTCAACACCTCATTAACGACATCCTGAGGGATTTTCTGCACAAGTTTGTTTTTGTATATCTTGATGATATTCTGATATTCTCTTCTGATCCTCAGTCCCACCAAAGACATGTCAGACAGGTTCTCCAGCGGTTGCTGGAGAACAGACTTTTTGTAAAGGCCGAGAAATGCGAATTTCACGTCTCCTCTGTCGCATTCCTAGGCTTCATCCTGGAAGGCGGACAAATTCGGCCAGATCCTATTAAGACCCAGGCAGTGGAGGAGTGGCCGATCCCTAAGTCACGGAAAGAGCTACAGAGGTTTCTTGGTTTCGCCAACTTTTACCGCCGCTTCATAAAAGGTTTTAGCACCATTGCTGCACCTCTCACTTCTCTAACATCCACCAAACTGTCTTTTTGGCGGAGTCAGGCGGCGGACGCAGCCTTTAAGGAGCTTCAGCGGCGGTTCACCGAGGCCCCAGTCCTCGCTCACCCTGATCCCGACGAACAGTTCATCGTGGAAGTGGATGCTTCAGATGTCGGGGTGGGCGCGGTCCTGTCACAACGCAAGGGGTCTGATGGCAGACTTTACCCCTGCGCCTTCTTTTCCAAGAGGTTCACCCCTACCCAGCAGAACTACAACATCGGTGACAGAGAGCTTCTCGCTATCAAGTTAGCCTTGGAGGAGTGGCGTCACTGGCTGGAGGGAACCGAAAGACCTGTTCTCATCTGGACTGATCACAAGAACATCGAATACATTCAAGCCACCAAGAGACTCAACCCCCGTCAGTTCCGCTGGTCCCTGTTCTTCTCCAGATTTAACCTCACCATATCATATTGACCTAGATCTAAGAACACAAAGCCTGATGCTCTGTCCGGATCTACCAGCCAGACCACCCTCCAGACCAGTCCACCTCTGTCCTGCCCTCCTCCTGCGTCGTGGCCTCTGTCATCTGGGGGGTGGAAGAAGCAGTTCGCACTGCGCTCCAGAGCGAACCGGACCCCGGGGGTGTACCGGCCAACCGGATCTACGTTCCCACTGCTGTCAGACCCCAGGTCATCTGCTGGGGCCACACCTCCAAATTCGCCTGTCACCCCGGGGTTAGTCGGACTATTGGCTTACTCCGGAGGTACTACTGGTGGCCGTCGCTGAATAAGGACGTCCAGGACTATGTTGCCGCCTGCTCCACCTGCACCCGGAACAAGTCCTCTCATCAGCCACCTTCAGGTCTCCTTCAACCACTTTCCATCCCTTCCAGACCCTGGTCTCATCTATCCCTAGACTTCGTCACTGGTCTCCCTGTATCACAAGGCAAGTCAGTCATTCTCACTGTGATTGATAGATTTTCTAAAGCCTGTCACTTGATCTCTCTGTCTAAGCTCCCCTCTGCACAGGAAACCGCCAGACTGCTCATTCAGCATGTGTTCCGTATCCACGGCATCCCCACAGAGATCTTGTCAGACAGGGGACCGCAGTTCATTTCCAGGGTCTGGAGGGACTTCTGCACCGCCCTAGGATCTCACCCCAAACTCCCCTCTGGTTATCATCCTCAGTCTAACGGTCAGTGAGAACGGCTTAATCAAGAAATCGAAAATCAACTGTGGTGCGTGTGCTCACAGAACCCCACGTCTTGGTCCCGTCATCTTCCCTGGGTCGAGTATGCGCACAACACTCACATCTCCTCTGCCACTGGTTTGTCCCCGTTTGAAGTATGTTATGGTTTTCAGCCCTCTCTCCTCCCTGAGTCACACCCAGACCCTGTTATCACCTCAGTCCGTAGTCACATTCACAACCTCCATAAAGTCTGGAATAACACGAAACAAGCCCTTCAAAGAACTGCAGCCCAAAACAAGAACCACACAGACCGCAAGCGCCTTCCTGCTCCCACGTACACTCCTGGGCAAAAGGTCTGGTTATCCTCTCATGATTTCCCTTTCAAGTCTACCTCTCGCAAGCTAGCTCCCCGGTTCCTTGATCCCTACCCCATTGACACCATCATTAGTCCCACCACAGTCCGCCTCAAGCTCTCCCTCCCCACGCCAGTTTGTTACAACACTTACAGTGGTAACGTGTGGCCTGATTAGTTAAAGCCTGAGCACAACTCCAATAGCTAGTGTACTTACCTGATATTCTCCTTCCCGTCTCCTAGTCCTGATCTTGGTCCTGAGCGCCTCCTTGCACTGGCCGTCTGCCGCGCCGTCCGGAGGGCTCCTGGTTCCGTCGTGGTTCGGCACGACCGTCTCCGTCTCCCTGGTCTTGGTCTGTCTCTGGTCCCCTCTGGATCTCCCACACCTGCGCTGGTCAGAGTGACAACATCGCTGTCACCCCTGCCTCATCTTCAAGCCTGGAAACTATCACCGACTCTGGATTACTTTCATCATCATCATCGCCTGGAAACTCACTACCCCCTCTGCTGGTTCCTCAGTCCTCCTCCACGCACTCCCTGCCTTCCCTGCACCGTAAGTTCTGTGAGCACGTTCCCCGCGCACCGCAGACACCACCTCAGTGCAAGTCATAATCAGTCATCCACTAACCCGTTTCTCCTCCGCTGCCAGATCTCATCCCGAGCCGTTCCAGTCCTGGGTCTCCTGCCTCTCGCACATTTCCGTGTATTATCATTCACTGTAAATATTAAACACTGTTTAACATTCATAAGACTCCTGTGTGTTGGTCTGAAGCTTGGGTTCACATTAGAGTTCGATACAAACCTCCAGGCATGACAATATATGACAAAGCATAAATAGTCTTCACTTGAGAAAGACTCACAAAACATGCGTAACTAGCTACTAGCAACCCAATTAATTAATAATACATTGCAGAATTAGTAAATCATGTATTAAATAGTTCCTAACCATTAATACATGTCCAAATCAATGTATAACAGTGCAAACTGTTTGGGGTTTGCTAAGGATAAATAAGCAATGGGTAAACTTCTTATACATTGGACTATTCACGAGATGTAAAGTAATAATTAATGCATGGATGAATTGCTTACAAGTAGTTTTTTGTGGTTTATTAAGTATGAATTAACAATGAGTTAACAGCTTATTTTCAGAAGTAATACGTTAATTAATGTATTAGTTAATGACTTATTAAGTGTACGTTATTCTTAATTAATCACTTGTTACTAATTAATTACGTATTTATTAATGTGTAATTAAGGTTAAATGGTGTAGTTGTTATAAAGTGCTACCAGATTTCATTATACTCAGCAGGAATTTATTCAGGGTGTGACAGTAGTATGCTGCCCAAGTCCAAGATAATGAAATAAAATATGAGTATTTTTTTCCTTTGGACTAGAACGTAGCTTTCTTTAATTCAATGTAGGTTAACTTAAACATGTTCACTTAATTTGTGACACAAGCTCAGAACTAAAGACAGAAACACACTCCCAAACAAAAAAAAAACAAAAGTTGTAAATAACCAAAATTTTCTTCCAATTGGATATAAATGTTCTGACTTAATCCCAACACAGATAGGTTACAACAACAGGGATAATGTTTGCTTGTTTGTTTTCAGTCTCTTTATAATGTGAATATGATCAGTCAATCCTCTCCTCAAATGGTGGTGAGCCACTCTTTGATAGTTCTTACTTTAAATTAAAAAAAACATAAAAAATATATCTCCCAGTGAAGTGTGTAAGATTTTAACATTGAAGGATGAACACACTCCTCTTCTGCTCCGCCTGGCCCCCACCTTTTGTGCTTTTCTGGCTTGTGTCTGCGTTTCTATGTTTCTCTCTACTGGCTGCTGCGAATTAAATTGAAAATGGATCAGGTTTCGTGGTCACTCAACGCATTGGACAAAGTTCTTTCAAATCTAAGGCCGACAAAGGGGGAGCCCTCATGCCCGGACTCGACCCATAAGTCCGGGTTTACCATGGATTCCTGGGGTGAATCGAAAATGGTATTTCTGTCTGTTCTGGTTGTCGAAGATGTGGAGAATGTGCATATATTTGGAGTACTGATCGTGGGATACCTGCTGATGTGCACTGGCAGTTACCTGATGTATCTACAAATTCTAAAGCTGTGGAATGGATGGGCTGAATCCAGGGGCGCAGATAGGATTTTTAAACTGAGGGGATAAAGTTGTCAATAATACCCCTGTGTCCCCCCCCCCCCCCCCCCCCCCCCCCCCCAACACGCACGCACACTCATACAATTGTATGAGCCTAAACTAGAGCTCAATTTGTTCGTTTTTTTTTATTTCAGCCAATGGTTTGCAATGAGATCCTTATTTGAAGCTATAATGCAATGAACACTTTCAGCAAAGCTCCACCTGATCAGTACCCTAATCTGCCATTTGTTATTCTCCCAATCAATCAAACAGCATTCTCCTTCAGCAGATGATATAGGTACCATAAAGGCTCCTTGTGATGTAACCCGAGCAATTTTAGTGCCCTTAGTGGCAGATTTTGTTACTGCAGCAGATTAAACCTACACAGTCTGTAAAGACAGTTTCTCATTGGATGTTTATGATCACATGGAGAGGTTATAGGTCAGGTCGGCCATTTTATTTTGAAGAAAGCATACAAAGAAGGAATCTGTGAAATTTGTTTGCATCTAACCTGTTGGGACTTGAAGAAGCTTTGTTTGTAAGTTAATATTTTATATCTTATGTTAGTGGATCAGGATTGATATATATTTCTGTTCTAGTTCTAAATTGGAGTAAGTTTAACAGATGATTGATCTAGCCTTATGTTACCATGTGTTACTTAGTTTTATGTTATGATGATACAGTAAATGGATGTACTGTAAAAGCTCTTGAACAGCAACAGGATTTTAAATGTACACCTGTGTGTTTTATTTACAGTTTCACAAAATTGTTCTGGAAACACTGTAAGAAACGTAACAATGAAGATGAAGAAACAAGTAAACGGCATCCAACTTTACTTCCACGTCTCAGTCATCATTCAGCTCTTGCAGTAGTCAGGACACCTGTTTAGCTATCTGTCACTACGTGTTCAGCTACAGGCATAGGGGACAGAATAGTGAAAAACAGCATTACATCTTCAATCTCAATACGGAGATTCATTTTCACAGAAGAAGCTGTTCAAGTTATCTGCTAGAAAGATTCTACAGCATGCAAAATGGACAAGAGTACAGATACAAAAGAACCCCAAACAACACAGGTCAAAAACCCCTCTGTGAAGTTGCTTCTAACCAGATCTGTTGTTAGTTCTTCTAATTGCTCCCACAAATCTTCTGCAAACCTGGCAGCAGCGAAGGCACGTGCCAGAGCTGAAGCAATGAGTGCTCGCTCCACCTTTGTGAAAAAGGAAACTGAATTGCTAATTGAAAAGGCTCAGCTAAGGGTAGAAGACGCCCGCATGGAGGCTGCACTTACCACTTTGAAGCAAGAAAAAGAGGTTGCAGCCGCTCTAGCTGAGGCAGAGGTTCTGGAATTGGCAGCAGCAGATGTGGATTCTAAACTGGATTTAAGGTCATTAAACACAAGGCACAAGGCAGTTTGTACAAAATGCAGAATCTTGTCTAGTTTCCACCATTTTCATTTTTTACTGACTTTGTCTGCAGAGAGGCTTCCATTCGTAATGATCCAAGTTTTGTACTGAGCAGTGCCGTCATGACAGCAGCAAAGCCTACTACCCCCACAAAGACACTTACCTTCAGTCTAAAGGTCAAGTGTCTTCTCACAAGACAACAATAACATCGACAGTTACTTCTAAGTCTTTAGAAGATAACAGCAGTCGGTCAGACATGGACAAGCAGTGTCCTATTCATAAAAAACCACATCCACTAAGACGATGCAGGAGTTTTCGAGCTAAGACTTTAGAGGAACGTAAAACATTTCTTAAAGATGGTGGGATTTGTTTTAAATGCTGCTCCTCAACTGATCACATGGCTAAGGACTGCAACATAGTTATTCTGTGTAAAGAATGTGGCAGCAACAAACATGTCACGGCCCTTCATCCAGGACCAGCTCCATGGAACGCCACAAGCTTTGAGTCGGAGCACGGCGGGGAGAAAAAACCAGAAGATTCCATTGACATTATCTCCAAATGCACCGAGGTGTGCAGTGACGCCATCACTTCTCGCTCCTGCTCTAAAATCTGTCTTATAAAGGTTCATCCTGAAGGACAGTCGGAAAGATCAATTAAAGTCTATGCGATACTAGACGACCAGAGCAACCGGTCTCTAGCTTGGCCAGAGTTCTTTGATCTGTTTAATCTTGACGGCCTGAATTCTCCTTATATTCTTCGGACATGTGCTGGGGTTTCTGAGATGTCTGGAAGAAGAGGAACTGGATTTGTTGCACAGACCTTGGATGGGCATTTCAGTGTGCATCTGCCTACTCTGATTGAGTGCACTCATATGCCAGATGATAGGTCTGAAATACCTACTCCTGAGGCTGCAAAATATCATCCTCACCTTGAGTCTATTGCTCATCTCATTCCTGATCTTGACCTTGATGCGCAGATCCTTCTCCTTCTCGGACGAGATATCCTGCAAGTTCATAAGGTGAAGAACAACGCAATGGGCCGAATAATGCACCCTACGCTCAGAGGCTCGACCTTGGATGGGTTGTAGTCGGAGACGTCTGTTTGGGTGCAGCTCACAAACCAAAGGCTGTTGCTACATACAGAACTTATGTTCTAGAAAATGGCCGCCACTCTCACTTCACTCCATGTCCTAATCATTTTTCCTTAAAGGAAAAACTTGCCACAAAAAACATGGAAAGTTCCCTAGGTTTTCCAAAACCCAAATGCCTGCAAATATTCAGTGAGTCAAATCAAAGTGTCCGTGATGGTTCACTGGGCAGCAGGGTTTTTGAAAGGACAAATGATGACAACAGAGTTGCTCCATCTATTGAGGATAGACAGTTTATTCATTTGATGGATGCAGAAATGTTCCAGGATGATGCCAATAACTGGGTAGCTCCCCTTCCTTTTTGAGCACCAAGACCGCACCTACCTAACAACAGGGAATATGCGCTTAACCGATTCACCAGTCTGTGTCATACATTACAAAAGAAGCCACAGATGAGAAGTCATTTTCTGTCCTTCATGCAAAAGATATTTGAGAAAGATCATGCTGAACTGGCTCCTCCTCTGCTTGACGGTGAAGAATGTTGGTATCTTCCCAGTTTCGGAGTTTATCATCCACGTAAGCCGGGTCAAATCCGAGTCGTATTTGACTCCAGTGCAGTACACCTTGGCATGTCATTGAATGATGTGCTGCTGACTGGCCCAGACCTAAACAACAGCTTGTTGGGAGTATTGATATGGTTTAGATGTGAAGAAGTGGCCTTCATGGCAGGCATAGAACAGATGTTCCATAGCTTCCTGGTTCGGGAAGATCACAGAAACTTCCTGAGATTCTTCTGGTTTAAAGACAATGACATGACCAAAGAAACTCTGGAGTACCGAATGAAAGTCCATGTCTTCGGTAATCGTCCATCTCCAGCAGTTGCCATTTATGGGATGCGGAGAGCAGCGCTACATGGAGAAGAGGAGTTTGGTACTGATGTGAAGCAGTTCATCCACAGAGATTTTTACGTCGACGATGGGCTCAAGTCAATGGCTTCCATCACACGGCCATACAGCTGTTAAAGTCCGCCCAAGAAATGCTTGCCATTTCTAATTTGAGACTGCACAAAATAGTGTCCAACTCTTCAGCGTTAATGCAGGCCTTCCCATCAACAGACCGCGCAGATGACCTTCAAGACCTCAACCTAGATGTTGACTCACCTCCTGTTCAACGGAGCCTTGGTTTGAGATGGGACCTTAAGAATGACACTTTCACATTCATGGTAACCAGAAGCGAGAAACCCTTTACACGGAGAGGTGTACTTTCAACCATCAACAGTCTGTTTGATCCGCTTGGTCTTGTAGCCCCCATCACCATACAAGGGAAATTCTTGTTGCGGCAGCTCACCAGTGATGGCTGCAAATGGGATGACCCTCTTCCACCTGAAAAAGAGGCAGAGTGGATAAAGTGGCAAGAATCTTTACAGGACTTAGGACATTTTCAAACTGCTAGAGCTTACACCTCAACCTCTTTCTTGTTTGCTCAGCGCAAAGAAATACACATTTTCTCGGATGCCTCCACAAAAGCCATCGCAGCCGTAGCCTACCTGAAGCTGGTTGATGCAGAAGGGAAGTGTCATGTTGGTTTCATCATGGGGAAAGCCAAGCTGGCACCATTAACAGGCCATACAGTTCCCAGGCTTGAGTTGGGAGCTGCTGTCTTGGCTGTGGAAATAGCTGATCTGGTTGTGAGGGAACTGGACATCACCCCTGATTGCTTGAAGTTGTATACAGACAGCAAAGTGGTGCTGGGGTATATTTACAATGAAACCAGGAGGTTCTACGTCTACGTCAGCAACAGGGTGGAGCGGATTAGAAGATCCACGCTCCCTGAACAGTGGAAGTATATCCACACCAGTCAGAATCCTGCTGATGTAGCTACTAGATCAGTTCCTGCAGGTCAGTCTTTGGAAACTAACTGGCTTACAGGCCCAGCCTTCCTGGCACACACTGAGGACACAGACCCGAGTGTGGAAATATCATATGATCTTGTGGATCCAGGTTCCGATGCTGAGGTTCACTGTCACACAACCAAAGTCTCAAACTGCCATAGAGGCCTTGGCTCTCATTGCTTCGAGAGATTTTCCATGTGGCGTACCCTTATCAGAGCTTTAGCAAACCTCATACACGTGGCTCAGACTTTTTAATTCAAGCAAGGACGAGAACGTAAAAGGTTGCAAAGGCTGGCATCTCTGTTCAAGGTCTTGTACAACAGAAACTTTGCAACAAGCAAAGACTGTAATTCTCAAATGTGTGCAAAGGGAAGTATATTCAAGTGAAGTCTCTTCTCTGACAAAAAGCAAGGCTGTTCCACTTAACAGTACTTTGAAGAAGCTCAACCCTGTCCTTGATGACAATGGACTTTGGAGAATAGGTGGGAGGCTCAAGCATGCACCTCTGGATTTGGAAGAGAAGTATCCAATCATTGTTCCTGCACACAGTCATGTTTCCACCCTACTTATCAGGTTCTATCACGACAGGGTTAAACATCAAGGCAGATTCTTCACTGAAGGAGCTCTTCGAACTGACAGTATCTGGATTGTAGGTGCAAGAAAATCAGTCTCTAGTAACCTACGTAAGTGTGTCACATGCAACAAACTGCGAGGTAAACCTGCAGAACAGAAGATGGCAGATCTTCCATCAGACTGACTCAGCACTGAACCCCCCTTTTCCAACGTGGGTCTGGATGTATTTGGTCCATGGACCATCTCTACACGTCGCACCCGGGGAGGTGCAGCTAACAGCAAGAGATGGGCGGTACTTTTCACGTGCCTAAGTGTCCGTGCTGTGCATATTGAACTTGTAGAATCCATGGATACATCGAGTTTCATTAACGCTCTACGGCGCTTCTTTGCTCTCCGTGGAACTGCAAAGGTTATCCGTTCAGATTGCGGAACCAACTTCAAAGGAGCCTGCAAGGAACTGCAAATGTTGTCACAAGAAGGATCTAGTGTCACAAGGTATCTGAATGATGAAGGAAGCACATGGTTGTTCAACCCACCACACTCGTCACACATGGGAGGAGTGTGGGAAAGACTGATTGGGGTTTCCAGGCGGATCCTTGACTCCATGCTTTCTCAGATCAGTCCTTCATGTCTCACTCATGAGGTCCTTTTGACGCTAATGGCAGAGGTTACCGCAATATTAATGCAAGACCCCTGACACCCATCTCAGCTGATGCAGACTCACCTTGCTTTCTGACTCCAGCCATGCTTTTAACCCAAAGGCTCTGTGCTCCACTTCCTCCTCCAGGGTCCTTTGAGGACGCAGATATGTACCAGCAGCAATGGAGACGAGTTCAACACTTGGCGAATGTCTTCTGGACAAGATGGCGTAAAGAATATCTCTCGACCCTTCAAAGCAGAAGCAAATGGCACAACAGTCAGCCAAACATCAAGGAAGGAGACTTAGTGCTGCTTAAGGACAGCCAAGTCAAGAGGAACCAGTGGCCAATGGCTGTTGTCGTCAAGGCCCAACCGGACAGCGATGGCAAGGTCAGGAAATTGGAGCTAAAAGTCACTAAAGGAGGATCTCCGAAGATTTTTCTGAGACCAGTAACATAAGTTGTATTACTTCTGTGTACCTAAGCCTAACCCATTTCTTGTGTTTGAAATTTATGTTTGTGTATATCAGTTTCAATATTTTGGCAGTGGTCTTGTATCCAATACCAGACGGGGAGTGTGATGTAACCCGAGCAATTTTAGTGCCCTTAGTGGCAGATTTTGTTACTGCAGCAGATTAAACCTACACAGTCTTTAAAGACAGTTTCTCATTGGATGTGTATGATCACATGGAGAGGTTATAGGTCAGGTCGGCCATTTTATTTTGAAGAAAGCATACAAAGAAGGAATCTGTGAAATCTGTTTGCATCTAACCTGTTGGGACTTGAAGAAGCTTTGTTTGTAAGTTAATATTTTATATCTTATGTTAGTGGATCAGGATTGATATATATTTCTGTTCTAGTTCTAAGTTGGAGTAAGTTTAACAGATGATTGATCTAGCCTTATGTTACCATGTGTTACTTAGTTTTATGTTATGATGATACAGTAAATGGATGTACTGTAAAAGCTCTTGAACAGCAACAGGATTTTAAATGTACACCTGTGTGTTTTATTTACAGTTTCACAAAATTGTTCTGGAAACACTGTAAGAAACGTAACAATGAAGATGAAGAAACAAGTAAACGGCATTCAACTTTACTTCCACGTCTCAGTCATCATTCAGCTCTTGCAGTAGTCAGGACACCTGTTTAGCTATCTGTCACTACGTGTTCAGCTACAGGCATAGGGGACAGAATACTCCTACTGCCGGTGTTTCCAACTGCTTCGACTGCTTCGTCAGCAGCTCGTTCATATTCATTGTTCGAATTTGCTGGACTCTGATTGGCTGACAAACTAGCCTATGAGAGCAAAGAATACTGTTTCCTGCCCTGCTGTGCATGGTAATGTCAGACGTCGTGTCTTTCTGTTTGCTACGTTATGCTACAGCTTTTTAGTGAGCCGCATGCTAGGCGTGGTTTCAACTGTGGGAGCTGCCAAAAATTAACGAACAAAGGAGTTGTGACGAAACAGATAGAGGCCGTTGGGACTCGGGAGAAATCGGGTGTTATCGCCACCTGCATATTTTGAGAGATTAAAGCTGAAAGAAAGAGAAGTTGTTGACCTGTTTTCACACCCACTATGAAGGTAAGAACACCTGTGGAGCTAAAAAATTAATAGAAACCTCAGAAAAAACATTTTTAATGGGCCTCTTTAAGAAGACAAAATTAATAGAGAATATAGGTTTTGTTTATTTTTAGTACTTTTATTGTAAAAACAAGTAGGCTGTACTCTGTATGCAGCAAATATTGCTTGTGAACCACCAATAAATAGGTTTATGGTTCATATTAATATTTTCTGTATTTTTGTTTTAAGATTTGCCACGTTCATTGATTGCACAACAGGTGTGTGATGAATGCTGCAGCGTGCAGCCCAGCTTCTGAGCCCCATTGCACGAGAAGAGAGCTGAGCTGCTTGGGTCTTTCTATTCTGCAAGAAATATCAGTGACAACGCACTAGAAAGCTCTAAATAAAGTAGGCCAGAAATGTCGTTGGGTGGTTTTTGGGAAAAGAAGTTACCTAGGGGGGTCTGAAAAGTCATTAGAAATAGCAAAACGTTGGCAAACGTGCTGCTGCTGCTCTCTCACTGAAGTCTCTGGTGTCTGTGATGGGTAACCTTGTGATGTATTCACTGCTATCGGAAAAAGGAGTTTCAAGTGCTTAACATCCAATTTTTTTCTTTCTTTTTTGCTATGTGTGGATATGTGGATATGTGTGTCTCTGTCTTTCAAACGGTACTAACAGAGATTTGAAGAGGAGTGGCAAAGGAAAGGGAGTTTGTCAGCTGATCACATTTGTCACCTGTTGGGGAAGCAGCAGACATGAAGAGGCTGAACAGATTGATAAGGAGGACTGATTCTGTCCTGGAGACTGAACTGGAGTCTCTTGAGTTAATTGTTCAAAGGAGGATGAAGAACATGATGGAAAACCCTCATCATCCTCTTCAGAACACACTAGAACCCTCTACAATGGCTCCCTGAAGAAGAACTGAGCTACAACGACACTTAATTTCCCTTCGGGTATTAATAAAGTATTTTTGATTTGATTGATTGATTTGATAAAAGTGTGGGGGGGGGGGCGTATCAGGGTCAATCTGAATCTAGGGGGTACAGATCCCACCCATCCTCCCTTCCCCTGTTCCTCTCATCTCTGCCCCTGAGGCAACACTTGGACAACGATTCTGAGATCAGGATCGCAAAGTGGATGCGGTCTTGGAGCAGTACCGCGACCAGCAGGCTGTGAATCTTGAACAGGACCGGGAGGTTTAGGAACGGGACCGCAAACTGGCGGACAGGGTTCTGGAGCTGAGCCGCAAAATGGGTGCGCTGCTGGATCTTACTGGAAGGATTAGTGCCACCTTAGAGAAGTTGCAGGTTTTGCTTGGAGTGGAAAAAAGTGATTGACTGGCTGCTGTATGTAATTTGGATCTAATTCGGCTGTTCGTGATTTTTCCACTCAAAGTGCACCTTAAAGACTCAAAGAACTGTTGGAATTCTTCGCCTCTGCCCTAATCTCTCTAACCTCATTTTGGCTGGCCGTCAAGGCCAAAAACACTCAAATCCCCTGGAGCACCCAGCACTGACACACACAGCCTCTTCCTTCCCCTGCTTACCTGGCACCAAAGACTGTGGTAGAGACATAACATCTGCGTTGTCCTAGAGGTGGCTTCATAACCTCTTCATAACCTACACTGATTGCACTCATGCCCTTGAAGGTCCTCACAGTGTCTCGTTTGTTTATTGTTGTTGTATCCCTTGCTAAGGAGTTTTTTTTTTGTACTCTCACCCAGGGCCCCCCCGAGGGTGCCACATTGCTACATTAAATGATATTATTTGAAACACTGTCTTTAAGCAAGTGAAATGCTACTTGATCAGGTTGAGATCTGGTGATTGACATATGTTTTGGGTCATTATCATTTTGGGTCATTGTCATTCATTGTCCATCTGTACTTTGAAGCGCCGTCCAATCAACTTTGCAATATGTACAGTCAGGTCCATAAATATTGGGACATCAACACAATTCAAACATTTTGGGTTGTGTACATCACCACAATTAATTTGAAATGAAACAAACATTGGTGTAGGAATTACAACAGTTTGCATATGTTCCTCCCACTTGTTAAGGGACCAAAAGTAATGGGACAATTGGCTTCTCAGCTGTTCCATAGCCAGGTGTGTGATATTGCCTCATTATCCCAATTACAATGCTTTTGTGTCTTCACCTTTGGACAATTGTAATGCTCTTTTCCCTACTCTGGACAAATCCAGAGTAGTGCACTAGCTGCTTACAAGTCAAAAGTGTGGATACATTTTGGAATTTACAGCAGTGAGGATGGAACAAAGCTGGAAAAGGACTTTGTCATATGCAAGAACAAAATTACAGTACACTGGAAACACTACAAGAAATGATCACCTGTATCTCATACTCTGCAGCCAGCTAAGTAGCGTCCCCCCTACACCCTCCTCCTTTCCTTCACACACACGGCAGCAAACTCACAATAACAAACATGTCCGCCGAGTGGAACTTTTATAGGATCTGTAAAGTTTGCATCCCGCAAAACATGCAATGCAAAATTACCTTGCGGATGAAGTGGGACAAAGGGCTACAACACAACAAATCTGATTCAACATTTAAAGAATAGACATCTGGTGAGTTTTTGAGGCTCACAGCAGAGAATGAAATGATGCAGCAACAGTCAGACAGGAGCTAACGAATCCCACTAACTTCCCTGTTCGAAGCAAACCCTCTTTCAGTTCCCATTAGCGTTGCCAACCGTTCTGTAATGAATGGAAGTATCCCGTACTTAGAGTAAATAGCACGTTCCGTATTGAGGTGTAAAGAAACGTGATTAGTCCCATATTTCAGCTGGAGTGAAAATGGACTATTTTATTTACCTTTTCAAGCAAGAGACCCCTTATATTATTTCTTTCATAAATTGTAAGAAAGGGAAGCACTAAGTTATTTTTTGTACTACAATGCACAACAAAGTTTAAGCCATTGTCTCTGATATTTTTGTCTCAGATATACTTTTTCTCCTATTTCAGTGTAGTGTCGCTTGCTGTTAAGACACTTGAATTTGTTTATAGAAATGTTGCTCTGGAATATTGTCAGTATTAGGAAGACAATTTTGACAGATTGTCAATAAAAGCGGAAATATATATTTTTTTCATTTTGAAAATTAGTTTTTCTCTCATAGTTATTTCATAGATTATCGCAGATTGATTTCCTGTCCAATATACCGATAATCGTTATATCGTGAAATAAGCATTATCGTGATCCTCGTATTGCGAATTGTATCGCATCGTGAGGTACCCAGAAGTTGCCAGCCCTAGTAGGAACCCTCTGGGAGACTGGAGTCATTGGAACCCTCCGGGAAACTGGAACCCTTGGGCTCCTCTGGAGGACTGGAACTCCTTCTTCTACACATGGTGGCAGCTTGTTGGCATGGGCGTAAAAACTGTGGGGTATGTGTGGGACATGCCCCCCCCCACTTTCTGTGTCAGCCCCCTCTGTCCCCCGCACTTTTTGCAGCTGTTTAAACCATTAATTTGCAGTGAAAGATTTTTCCGCACCATCAGCTACCACAGCGAGTGGATCACCGACATCACCCCTGACATCTTGTGTCAGGGCAGAAACCAGGCTGCAGCACTAACCCCCAAATTCCACTACGTGTGCTCCGCTCTGGCATGAACGCCGGATCAAAAATGGTCCCATTGTAGTCAAAGCTATTCCACTGCCAAATTTCAGGACTTTGTGGTTATTTCATATTAACCAGTAATATGAAACATTTTATATCTAAAAAACATTAGGAAACACTGATTAACAGACCTTTCAATCTGTCTGCATCAAAATTCAGCTGGTTCCCATCTTTCTCCGTCAGGCTTCGTGAGCAGCTCGTTCATATTCATTATTTGAATTTGCTGGACTCCGATTGGCTAGTAAACTAGCCTATGAGAGCAAGGTATACCGTTTCCTGCCCCGCTGCGCAAGGCGACATCAGGCGTTCTCTCTTCTTGCTACCTCTTATGCTACAGCTTTTAGCAGCAGCATGCTAGGCGTGGTTTCAACTGCGGGAGCTCCCGAATACTAACGAACAAAGCAGTTGTGACGAAACAGATACAGGCCATTTGAACTCGGGTTTTATCCCCAGCTGTGTGGTTTGAGAGATAAAAACTGAAAGAGAAGTTGTTGACCAGTTTTCACACCCACTATGAAGGTAAGAACACCTGTGTGTCATGTTCCCAGGGGTTTGTATTGAACTCTAAGAATGACCCAGACTTCAGACCAACACACAGGAGATTTGAACTCAGTGGAACGGTGTTTAATATTTACAGTGCGGATATAATAACAACAAGGAGGAATGTGCAAGGCGCTAGAGGTCCAGGACGGGAGCGACTCAGGAGGAGATCTGGCAGCAGAGGAGAAACAGGTTAGTGATGCAGTTCTTTTCCTGATGAGTAATAGTGCTGGCTGCGGTGCGTGGGGAGTGTGCTCATAGAACTTACGGGGTAGTGGAGGCAGGGTGTGCGTGGAGGAGGACTGAGGAGCCAGAAGTGGTGGTGGTGAGTTCCCTGGAGATGGTGATGTGAAGGTAATACAAGGCAGGGGTGACAGCGTGGTTGTTGTTCTGACCAGGACAGGTGTGGGAAATCCAGAGGGGACCAGAGACAGACCAGAGCCAGGGAGGGGAGATGGTCGTGGCGGAACACGACGGGAACCAAGAGACCTCCGGACGGCACGGCAGACGGCCAGCGCAAGTGGAGGCACTCAGGACCAGGAACGAGGACTAGGAGGAGGGAAGGAGAGGAGGAGGTAAGTCACACTTCTACAATATACACAGTCAGACTAAACTAGGTAGGCCACACGTTACCACGGTGAGTGTTGTAACACACTGGCGTCTGTCTCCAGTTCCTCCTCTGCTTAAATACCCAGCCACAGAGAGCTGGGTAACGAGCCGTACCTGGAACCACTGATCAGCAGCTGCCAAGCGCTGCAATGAGAGGTTAGTCCAAAACACAAACACCACTCACCAGCTGCTGAGAACCTGACACTGTGGAGCTACAATATTTAACAGAAACCTCAGAAAAACCGTTTTTAATGGAATAGCCTCTCAAAAAGAGTGGTATGAGAACTTCCTCTGGCTTCATTTCCTCCCAGGTGTTGAAGGAGTAGTAGTAGTTGTGCTTTTACTGTCACAAAGCAGTTTTAAAAAAAAAACATGACAGCTTTCTAAAAACAGAGAACAAACATTACCACTGGTTTTAAACACATACACGCTTGAATTAAAATTTGTAGTTAATTACGCTGTTAAGTTGCCACATACATTCCATTTTGTGTGCTAAGTAATAATTTGCTTACAGCAATGCTGTTTTTATTTTATAATCGTGCTACTAACCCTCTAGTGGTTCATTGATCAGTGGGTCAAATAAAACAGATAAAATGTTAGATTTTTATAATATACCGTTTCTAGAGCTAAAGCTGGTTCCTTCCGGTTGTACTGTTGCTGTTAGTGATGATGGGCATTAAAAGTACAATTTTTGTTGTGTGACTGTGATTTACATGAACTAGTGTCTGAACTTGAACCTTTGACCTGTAATTGTTAAATCTTTGTAAATTGACGCCTACAGTCAGTTGAATCTGATATTTGTACTTAGTTATCAGTTCCTCCTGAGCACCTGGTACTTGTAACCAATAATGATATTATCTGTAAAGAGAAAAATAAGTAACTGTCTTTGAATTACTATAACATTCCTGCTGTTCACCTACTTTTTAAAATCACGTAAATCACACAATAGACCACTGAAAAAATTTGTCCCCCTCACTTCTGAGATGATGGTAATGCCTTTTCTTGTTAGAGTAGCTCTGGGACATTGCTAGCATTGTTTTGTTCTTTTTGAGTATTTCTTGCTATTTTTTTCTTCTGGAAATATTATTTTTAAATACTTTTTATTCTGATTTGTGTGCTGTGCTGATTGAGGGGTTTCCTGGATTCAGGAATTTTTTTAAGGATACGATACAGACATAGTACTTTCTACAAAATGTCCATTTGGTTGAAGTCTGCGCTCTCCGAGTGCTTTACTAGACTTACTTTACTAGAAATGTTTTACTAAAAAAATTTCAGCTTTGGTTTTGAAAAGAAAAAATACCAATTATTCTGTCGATTTAATCACTTTCAAAACTGGAAGTTATCTATCTATCTATCTATCTATCTATCTATCTATCTATCTATCTATCTATCTATCTATCTATCTATCTATCTATCTATCTATCTGTCTATCTATCTATCTATCTATCTATCTATCTATCTATCTATCTATCTATCTACATTTTGTAACCGACAATAACTTTAGTTTTAAATAATTTAGAAAAGACTAGACGTGATTTGTACGTCATATCCGGTCGGAATATTCCAGTGAACTTGTTGGTATTTATAAGGACACATTTACATGGTCGGTGTCAAGCTGACAAATGTTTGGCTCCGCTGTGAGTGATATTTAGAATTTGACAGAATTAACCACACAAGACGGACTAGTTAGTGATTAAGCTGCGTGAAAATAAACAAAACAAAATAGAAAATAAAACAAAAACAGTAAACCGTTTATCTGCGCAGTTTCACGTCTCCATCAGTTGATTAATAAATCTGTGGCGCTCCTTTAAGGTAAGATTAAAACATTTGCTGTTACAGCAGCAGTCCCATCAATAGTTTTTTTTTTTACTTTCTTTGTTTTTGGATGTTAAACAACTTAATATCTTTAGACACGGTATTGTTTGTGAGGGTGATTCGGTATCCGCCGCTGAAGGGTCACGGTTTCAGAGGAGAGAATATCTGGAGGAGACGCGCCACATAGCCGCTTTTAATCAGAACGAGTTTTTATTAGTCAAAAAGTGTTTATTTCTTGTGCATTTCAGGATATTTTGATTTGTCGGTATTTGATTTACAACCACAAGGCAGAGAATGATGATAAAAGGGGGAACTGTGAAGTTTGCATCAAACATAAAAAGCAGTGTTCAGTCTCTCGATGTTCTGTGAAAAATGATTTTACAGGTCTTGATACTTTTTTGCTACTAATTTTGCTTGTCTTAAAATGTTTGTAGCCTACTCTATATACAATCTTTGTGTAAACTAATGCCCGTTTTTTTCCTCTAGCTGTTGTGAACCATGATCCTCCTGACTCCCTCCTCTGGTATGTTCTCTTTACCCAGTCTAATCTCCTCATCAGTATCACATCTGTTTAAAGTTAAAGTCTGCTTTGATCAAACTCAGGGGTAGCAACTGTTCTGTTGATGTATTTTTTTTATTGGAGAGCCTAGAATTAACTCAGTACCTATCAGTACCAAATAATAACAATTGTTGTTATTGTTATTATTTAATGCTGAGTTCATTTTAGGCTTTCCACTCTTAAAAGTGATGGGTTAAAAATAACCCAATTTGGGTTGCTTTGTAATCCAAATCCTGGGATATAGGCTGAGCCAGGTTATTTTAACCCAGCGTATTGGATTATGTTTTTACCGAAAAATGGGTTAAAATGACCCAAGTGTACAGTTAAAATGAAAACCCAAGTCTGGGTTATCAAATTACTAATACTTGGGTTAAAATGACCCAGTTATACAATTAAGTGTTACACACATACATACATACAGCGTAAATAAATAACTCAATAAATAAACAAAAATGAGCATAATGTCTCAGTCAATGGGGAGTCTAAGTCACGCCCTTCTGTTGCCGGTCCATGGGTCCCCTGGACGAAAAAATAATGAATAGAAGTCAATGGAGCCAAAAAAAGTTTTTTTGTGATCCCGATGAAAATGCACATGGATCGAACATATGAGGTCCGTGAGTTGTAAAGACAAGTTTTGATGCAGAGAAAGCGATAATTTTCGACACGCGGCAAAAGTTATTTTATAGTTTGTGTGAAGACATGTAGTAGACTACAACCACTTGTCTCGCAAAATTGACGTCACCATACTGCTCAGAAGGAGAAGAAGAATCAGAATAGGAGCAATGGCGGTGAGTTTAGCGAGCTTCACTTCTTTCTATCGGGACGAAGGAAGGAGCATTAAACGACTAGTTTTGTGGTGACATCCAGGTACAAAACACACCGGCATTGTCGCGTAAACATGAAGGAAAAGGCAGCGGTGAGACTCTGGAGATTCAGCCGTGACGTCAACTGTGCGACTTTTCAGTTGTAGTCATTTTAATTACAAAATTTTAAAAATAAATAAATAGCATTTGTGTGATTCAGGGCGTAAGACAAAGTGGACCAGAAAACAACTTTTTTATCACTCCATTGAATTCCATTCATTATTTTTTCGTTCAGGGGACCTATGGGCCGACCGGAAGGGGAGGAGACTTAGGCTCCCCATTCTTGACCAGATAATGTCATGATCGGCTATTATTGTGACTGGACCCAAATGCAAAGAGCGACTCTCAAAACAACGGCAGCTTTTAACTTAGAAAAACAAGGAATAAGCCTGACAGAGCGGTGACTTACATTACTGATGAGATGTGGAGGCAAGGCAGAACAACAGGGGTGCACATAAGTTGTCCGCAGGTCCGCACACACTGTCAAAATATAAAATGCGCACCAGATGAAAAGTTGCAACACGCGTTTGCGTACTTAACATTGGTTTGGCTGAGCTGCGTGAATTTTTAGGTTAATCAGAGACGGGGTTCATTGTCAAATAAATGAAGAATCCCGTTGACTTCTTTTGTTTGACTGAGATGTTTCTCAGCCAGAGCGCCGAAGTTCCAGCTGATCAGCTGATGCTGCATCTCTCTCTGTCTCTGTGTATCAGTTTGCCAGTGTGACGGATTTTTAGTCAGTCAGATCAGTGCAGCTGACTGCAGGATTCTGCATCGCGTCAAAACTGAAAAAATTCACTGAATAAGACAAATAGACCATCGTGGCACAGACGTGTATAACTACCTTTTTGTGCTATAAAATACAGAAAACCACCTGTTTTAATCAACAGTATCAGCGTATTTGTCTGTGATCCGCGCCATTTTGAATGCGCGCAAAGCTCTATGGAATATGCAGTCAATGCCCCATAACTGTCCACTGTATCTTTTTATCTGACTGCATCACATTACAAACATCCTCATCATTTCAAAACAAAAAACAGTTACAGTAAACGACAGAAGCCCCAACAGCTGACTAATAAATTTCAACACCAAACTGTTAAATGTAGATTAAAGTGAACAATCAAACCTGTAAACAATCCAACCTGAACTCTGAAGGTTTTTTTTTACCAGTATTTTTATATTTTACTGGTTTCTCTTGATTTTTCCAACAATTAAAGGATTTTTATTGAAACAAATATAGAGCCAGGTAAAGTAAACAGACTGAATTTGAAGCTTGATGAAACCAAAAACAAAGCAGAGGAGCTCGGAAGAGACAGCGAGACACATTTAAAAATGTGAGGACCAAGCAACAACCCTAGGTTCTCTTCTGAGAACCAGGCCAAAAATATTATGTGCACCCCTGAACATAATCCAGTTTAGTGGACACAACAGCAAACTCAATCCCCGAACGAAAAACAGAATAGAACTACTCACATTTATACTAACTGGAAAAACAGGAAATCAAGGGCAAACATAAAACACCTGGGAGGAATTGAAGCTGTAGTGAACCGGAAGTGACACACATTTCAAAATAAAATGGAAAATAGTGGCAAAAATGAAAGTCATGATGAAATAAACTATACATGGAAGTCTGGGAGTACAGAGGAACACAAATACTAAAACAACCACATAAAGCAATGAACTGAAGGGCAGAACAAAACCACAGATAAAAAAAAAAAAAGAGTGAAAACAGAACCCAACCCCAAAGTCTCAACAGATAAATAATTACAATTTTTTAAATACTCAACGGAACTGCTTTGGAGAAATAAAAAAACACAATCAAATTTTGTGTAGTTCATTTTTGTTACACTGCTCATGTCAATTGTGTAAATGTTTCAAGGCAATTGCAAATTTTTAAAAACAAAATGTTGAAGATTTTAATGTCTTGAAAATTTCAAACACAATGCCAATGGAAGAATTGTACCAAAGTAAATGTCCATCAACATCTTCTAAGAACACTATAACTGTCAGGGAGCTGGAGCGGTATAGGATCAGTACCCAAGATGCAGGGAGACACTGGAGACTCAAAGGCGTGCAGGTAAAATTATAATTTAATAAACTCTGAGACTGACAAGGCAGTAAACACTTACAGCGTCAGGAGAACACAGGCAACACTACGCTCTGGAACCGCAGACAGAAGACAATAATTCGACAACCAACCTAAACAGACCGACAACCCACAGACCAAAGAAAGCAATTAACACAAATGCAATACACCTCGAACAGAGAAGGAGGGGAACAAGCTACAGCTGAGACACAAGGAGAACAGGGAGCACAGGAGGTAATCAAAATAAGCCAGAAAATACACAGGAATCACACAGGATAAACACTGGGGAGCAGGGAGAAATCACAGATCCTGACAGTAACCTTTGTGCTTTAATCAGCAAAACTTTAACCTTACATCATAGTCAACTGAGCCCTCATTAGTTTCACTTGGTTTTGAGTAGTTGACATCAATCACAAAAAATGTTTTAAAGCACCAATCACTTGCACCCAAAAGTGATGGGTATTCAATAGCAGTCCCATTGACAACTACAAAGGCTTGGGAACATTTATGGTCTTCTCCAAGCATAAGGACATGTAGGTACTCTATTGTAGCCCCATTCAGATACTGTACTTCACCATGTTTGTTCCAGTCTCAGGTGAGGGGGATTCAAGATTAAAAACAGAGAAAGAATTGAGGCATAAAAATACACTTTTATAAATGAAAGTATCTCCAAAGCAGGCTGTAAAAAACAAAGAAGCTAACTTTAGCTAACCTAAACTATGATTCGGTTTTATCAAACAGGCTAAAAATCTGTTTATCCGTTCACTGGACCAACAGTTTTCACACAATTAATCTTCAGCAACAATTTTAACTCAGTATGCTGGATCAGAATGTTTGACTCAGTGATACATTAAACTGACACAACCTGTTAACACTCAGCCTGGACCCAGCAGTTGGGTTAGCAAAATAACCCAGCCCTTTTTAGAGTGGACGCATTTGTAAGTTACCTTCAGTGCTTATAGTGTAGTTAGAATATATGATGATTAACATTTTTAAAATTTGTGCACACTGAGGCTCGTTATTTGTGTGGACAAATCTCAGTTTAATACCAGAAACATATTCACAAATGACATCTAACCTTCACTGACTGTTTTTTATATATCACTAAATCATTATTGATGTGCTGTCATTATATAGTGGACAACGGTTATATGCATGACCTTGGTGCCCAGCAGTTTTGTGCATATAAGTGTTGTGTGCATTTATCTGTCAGTGGTCATTTGGACTGTAAACACAGGTAGTGGTGCTTGGTATTGATAAGAGATAATCAGAAATGTTGTAATAATGCAATTACAATATATTAGGAGAATAAAACTCTCAAACAGACCGAGTTATATTTGTAGAGCGGATCCACTATGACACTATAAGTAACAGATGTGCCAGATACACGTGCATGGACGCCACGGTGAAACCACAGATTAAGTTACAGTTAGTAACCGAACAGAAGGTTTTTCCTTATTGGACATTAAGAACTTATGATTTGGCAATAAAAACTTGTATAAAAATTTTACATTTGACACTATTTCACACTGAAGAAGTCTGTGATTTATTTGTGGTGACCCTCTGACAGCTTCAGGCAGATGCACAAGATATGCGTGTGCAAATACCAGAGCAGTCTAGTCCCCCACACCTAACAGTGAGAGTGTGCGGGAGAACACCAGAGGAGGTGCACGGTCAAGCAACTAGTGAGAAATAGTGAGATTCAGTAAGATGCATGTATGATACCTCCAAATATTTTGTGCATATATTCGTCGGCACTGTGCATATAAGCGTATGGATTCTCTATTATACGGGAACGTGCCCAGCAGCTTTGTGCATATAAGCGTTGTCCACTGTAGTTGCTGTAAGTTTGTTAGTTTAATGAGTTCACCTCTGATGATCTCTGTTGTTTGAGAGTTTTTTCTTGTTTTTCCATGTACTCTTTTTATTTGTTACCTGGTAACACAGGTTGCACAAAATTGACCTTCCTATCATAGTTTGCTCTCATTAGACAGAAATACAGACTTTCTTGACATTGACACTTGCAATGTTTTTGAGACAATATTTCAAATGCCAGGTGATAACTTGTGTTCAAGTCCAGAACAGGAGAAAGGCATACTATCAAGTGAAAGTTTGAGTTGTTGTTGGCTTTCTGCTTTGTCTCATTTGCTGTTTCCTTTCAGATAAAGAGTCTCTTGCACTTGTCTGGTATTGGAATCACAGGAAGTTCAGGGAGAAATTCTTGTGAAGGGTTGCTACCGCAACATTAAAAATATTTTAAAAATTGCAGGTCAATATCTGTGAATACTGTCTTGGACAGTACTATGATTTGAAGGAAAACAACAGATTTTGAAGGGAGAAGGATGATCGTAAACAAAGTTGTCTTTGTTAGATTAAAAAATATTTCTGGGGACCATTTTTGGCTGAAACATGGCAGGGTCAGTTTCCCTCTCACAGATTATATTAAAGAATGAAGTATTTTACCTATATACTGTACCTATGAAAGGAAATATTTCCTATTTTACAACAAAACAAATCAAATGATTAAATTTACTTTACTAATTGTTCTGTAACCAAAGATACAGCAGTGTAAAAAAAAAAAAGAAAAAAAAAAACAACCTCTTCTCTATCAATTTCATCATTTTTTTTTGTCTCAGTAAAATAGGTAATGTAATACCAAACATATCCAAGCTTGAAACAACCTGGAAACAATAAGGAACTTTTATAAATTTCTAATGTTGCGGAAGCCCAACAACAGCAACTTAATGCTGTGTGTAACAAAAGATGAAAGAAAATATCCATGGAACACCCATTTTTTTGACTCAGACCTCATAAATAAAATTAGGAAACGAATATGAAAACTGTTTGGAAGGAAGGTTGCAGCCAGTCACCTTCTCAGCAGAGTGGATGGTACACTGCAGTCGGCCCTTGTCCTTGGCTGAAGCTGCAGAACCAGATGGTGATTGAAGAAGACTCGATGATGGAGGTGTAGAAATGCACCATCATCAATGTTGGAAGGTTGAACTTTCTCAGTTGCCGCAGGAAGTACATCCTCTGGTGTGCCTTTGTGTTGAGGGAGCTGACGTTCATCTCCTACTTGACGTCCCAAGAAATTATAGTACTCAGGAAGTGGAAGGAGAAAGACAGGTTTGGACCCCCACTTGTTTGCAGCTTTTGTTGCTAAAGTTAGCAGTTATTACCATTAATGTTGCTTAGTATATCTCCCATAACTCACATTAAATATTTAGGAAGAGAAAATGCTAGAAGAGGAACTTTGGAGGAAATTAGTCCTTTTTTCATAATACTGATAACATTAACCTCTCAAAGTTTGTCATTTTGGGGTAAAGAATCCTGTAAATAAACTGTCAAGGTTGAAGACTTCTTTTAATGTCACTATCCCCATTAAAGTCCAGGCTAAAGTGCTATGAATTGATTGGAATTGTCAGTTGTGTGTGCTTCTGCCTCGTGCTTGGTCAGGTCAGCTTTAACGGGCTAATTGATCTCGTGTCAGGTATGTGTCATTGCAAATGGTCCAACTTACTGAACTCTAGCCATCCATGCTAACCGTGAACTAAACCCCTAAATTTTTTAGGCTTGTTCACCCACATTAACAATTACCCCCAGTCCTATTAAGAAATAAAATAAACATCAACAACAAGTGATGATTCTTGTCATATATTTTCTAACACAAAAATAAGTTATTCTTGTTGAAGTTTACTGCTGCATGCAACTTACTGTAAAAGTTAAAGTAAAAATTAGGATGTTGATTTCTTGTATAGATATAACATATAATCAGTCCATAACAAAGCTCTTTTTACTGTTGCATGTTGTAGGCTGTGCACACGACTGAATTGATAGTAACACATGTTTTTGATCTGAAAGTGGTGGAATTTATTGTAAGGTTGATCTTCATTCAAAAATCATTCGTCTTGGTAAGTGATAACTTCTATTACATCAGAGGGGGGAACAGTTTTTAAGTAATGGTCTGTTTCTCTATTAACTGGGGCACAGTATTCTTATTTAGTAATGGCTGATGCACATCAGATCTACACACTGTTAGATGCCTGTACTAACCCCTCCCACCACTCTGAAGTTGGACTCAGAATTAGATATACTTGGTAAACTATTCCCTTTAAAAGACATATCAAAAGGTCAGATGGTCATCCAATCATAGAATAGCTTATTAACCAAACATCGACAACCACTGACTGATGCTGTTTGTTCTCAGATTTTTTCCAGTATGCCAACAAGTTCCTTCTGAGTGATCATGCTACAAGACTCCAGATGAAAGAGTTTGCACGTAAAAATGCTGCTAACTCGCTGTCAGTGGCCAACATGGTCATGGGCATGGCTTCCATTCTCAGCAGCTTGAATGGGTAAGAAAACACACAGGTTATCATCTGAAACACAAGTCAGCCGTGGCTTCAGGAAGAATAGATTCTTTGCTTCTGATTTATTTAACTGACTGAGTTGAAGCTTAACACTAGAAAAAATATCCAAACTGAAATGAATGTGTTTTTATCAGATGAATGTTTGTAGGGGAGAACGGGGTAATGTTTAATGTGAGACACCACCTGTATCTAGGAAACAGAAAACATTTGTGCCCATGTGACCATTTTGTTTCCAAGCTCCTCCCATTTCCCCTGCCCTTTAAAGAGAATGGCTCATTTTGCTGAGGTAAGCCTGTTTTTTTGCTTGTAAAAGTAAATTTTCTTGCTGTCAACCTAATCAGCTGTTGTGCCAAAGCTAATTTATTCAGTCAGAAAAACTTATACCTGTTGATGAACTACCAGCATATAAAACCATGTCATGATGCTAGCTGAAGGTTAGCTTGAATTGTTAAGAAAGGTCATTTTTTCTAAAATGGTGGAGATGGGCTAAAAAGTGAGACAAATGCTGTGGGGTAAAGTGAGACAGTGTCTCGCCATCATACACCTGCTTCAACAAACCCACTGTCATCTGGACAAAGCAGGCAGCACTGTGAGGATCATGTTCTTTGATTTTTTTCAGTGCATTTAACACAATTCAGCCTGTTTTACTGTGTAAAAACCTCCAGAACACACAGGTGGAGGCCTCAACAGTCACCTGGATTAAGGACTATCTCGCTAACAGAGCACAGTTTGTGAGACTGAAGAGTTGTGTGCCTGACCAGGTGATCAGGAGCATCACAGTGGACTGTACTCTCACCATTCCTTTTCACTTTGTACACCTCAGACTTTCAGTATAGGTCAGAGTCCTGCCATCTACAAAAATACTCTAATGACTCTGCAGTTGTTGGTGGATCAGACATGGACGAGAGACTGAGTACGAAGAACTGGTGAACCACTTTGTGTCTTGGTGTGGGAACAATCATCTCATCTTGAATGTGAGCAAGACAAATGAGATTATTGTGGATTTTAGGAAGAGCAGCAACATGCCAAAAGCCTATTTCCATCATGGAGAAGAAGTGGAGGTGGAGGAGGAGTATAAATATCTGGGTGTTCATCTGGACAACAGACTGAACTGGAGACACAACTGTGATGCTGTTTTTAGGAAGGGACAGAACAGAGTGTTCTTCCTCAGGAAGCTTAGATCCTTCAACGTTTGAAGCAAGATTTCAAGTGTTTGGTCAATTAAGCATTTCCATGATTCTGTTACTAGTATGACATTTGTTCTGGAATGTGATGCTGTCATGCTAGCTGTCAGGATTTTAGCTGTTAAAACATATGTTGTTATGGTAGTTTCAGAGTGGAAAAAGTAAGTGAAGTGAAGTGACTTTACCCCATTGATTTCTCTGGTCTGTCTCACTCACAAAGCTGGGGTAAAGTGAGACACAAGACCACTTTTTTAAAAACCATCATATTTTCACTGTTCTTCATCTTGAATACATTCTGATAATTACCATTGCAAGAAAACATCCTGAATTAACGGGAAATGTGTAAATTTAACTGATATATCCATTTAGCTTGCTTGGAGGGGAGCAAATGTAAAAAGTGTCCCACTTTACCTCACTCTCCCTTTTGGTCAACCTGAATGAATACCTTTAAAGCTAGTAGATTCAATTATTACAATTGCTTTTAGCAGAGAAAAAACTCACAAGTTAAATGGAAGCTGAGACAAGTTTTTAACTTTTTGTGAAAAAAAAAAGTTCAAGTTTATTAAGTGTTCATCTTTGTCCTTTTTCACTGGCCAGACCTTGCACATATTTTATTAGCCAAAGTGGGTTGCTGCCATCAAGTAGCTGAACCTAACACTCACTCAGGCCCGGAGTGGCTAATCAGTAGCATCGGGACAATTCCCAGTGGGCTGGTCTGATAAATGCACCGCAATGGCTGTGCCAAGTCGTATTAATCTGCCAAAGGTGCAACTAGGCAAAAATGAGTAAGAGTATTTCTGAACTAGTTTGGCACAAGTTTGAACTAGTAGGTAAAATGTTTCATTGGTTTTGTGTAGTTGCATACTAGTTTGCATGCACAACAGTTGATATAAAGGATCTGGAGTTCTTACTGAAACAGCTTACCATACTGAGTTTCAGCCGCCACTGCAGCTCAGATTTTATTCTGCAACAGCTTGATATAACATATCAGAGCATCAGTCAGTGAGCGGGATTTGAAAGGTGAAATAGCAAAGAAGAAGCACAAACAGATGCTGCTAAATGCACAAAAATTAACAACTTTTTCACTACAACAAGCTCGTCATTTGGAACAACAAATTAGGACGATTAGATCAAATGATATATGCAACTAGCATGACATCATTTTAATAATAATATGATGTGACGCAACAAACTAGAAAATTTTGTAGCTTCTCAGAGTTAGAAGGAAAATCCAGCATTAAGCAATATGAGCCCACAATCCAGAGTGGGCAGGATTACTTATTGAGTGAATATTAATATATTATTAATATAATGAAGAGCTGGTGTAGACCTGCTCCTTAAAGAGGCCCTTCCATTAAAAACGGTTTTCTAAGGTTTCTGTTGAATATTTTAGCTCCAAAGATGTTCTTACCTTCCTAGTGGGTGTGAAAACAGGTCAACAACTTCTCTTTCAGTTTTAATCTCTCAAACTACGCAGGTGGCGATAACACCTGAGTTCTCCCGAGTCCGAACGGCCTGTATCTGTTTCGTCACAACTCCTTTGTTCATAAGTATTCGGCAGCTCCTGCAGTTGAAACCACGCCTAGCATGCGGTTCACTAAAAGCTGTAGCATAAGACGTA
Source organism: Pachypanchax playfairii (assembly GCA_006937955.1). NCBI lineage: Eukaryota > Metazoa > Chordata > Actinopteri > Cyprinodontiformes > Aplocheilidae > Pachypanchax > Pachypanchax playfairii. Next base: position 1,207,067 of record SSNP01000032.1, on the reverse strand, counting down.
GCAAACAGGAAAACATGACGTCTGACGTTGTCATGCGCAGTGGGACAGGAAACGGTATACCTTGCTCTCATAGGCTAGTTTGTTAGCCAATTTGAGTCCAGCAAATTCGTATAATGAATATGAACGAGCTGCTGCTGAAGCTGCCTGATGGAACGAGCCAGAACCACCCAAATTTTAATGCAGACAGATTGAAAGGTCTGTTAATCAGTGTTTCTTGACGTTTTTAGATATAAAATGTTTCATATTACTGGTTAATACTTAAGAAATAACCACTAAGTCCTGAAATTTGTATGAAATGGCCTCTTTAAGAAAAGTGCCCTGCTAGCTGATTCAACACAACAAACACAAAACTGAGGTGAATTAATCAGATACTTTGTGAAATTGGTAGATTTGTGCTGAGAATTGTTTTTTTTAAAAGTGATTTTTTTTTTCAGAACCAGTCTGTAGTGATGAGAAGATTTCTCTTGTCAGTATAGAATGAATAGGTGTGTGAACAAGCAGGTATTTGTTCCAATTTAACAACTTTCTATGCCCAAATGACAGTGTGACCCATTTTATATTTTATCTTCAAGAGCAAGACAATAAATACACAAAGCCAGCTGAAAGAGAAAAGAATGAAAGTAACATAAAACAAGCTGCATTTTTTGCCACTGCAAATATCTTAATTGCATAAGTCAAATTTGTTTTTCATGTGAAATACACTAAAGCTTTACAAAATATTTTTATTGTAACTCAGGTCCAGCAGACATGTTTAGAGAAACTGGAGGAAGTTTAAAAGGCTGAAATAAACCTTGAGAAGTAATTAACCCTTATTTGCACCGAATTTGACTTTTTTAAGAAAAATATTCTGAATTACAAGGCTTTATAGAACAGTGTGCTGCTGTAGATCTTATGTATAAGGTCATATTACATGATTTTAATAATAATCGGTTGTGATAAAAAGTGGGCCAGTCTGAGACATGAAACTCCAGGGTTGAAAATGATTCCCACTCCAGCCCTGCACTCACTTGTTCTGTTCAGGCATCATCATGCTGCATGTTGGCTGGTGCTGATTGGATACCTGCTGGATTTGGCTGACGGAGCGGTTGCTAGGCGACTCAATGCCTGCTCTGCACTGGGTAAGTGGAACGTTGTGGTCAATAGCTTGCCCCATAGATTAACTTCAACTGGGCTGCTGGCAGGGTTTGTTGCAGTCTATTTCCTGGACTTTATAAATTGGCTGCACGAAGTCATTACAACAAAGACATTAGTCAAAGAAAAGTCTTCCACTGAAAAAGTTCTGAATAGTCTTAAGGAGGTTTCAGGAGAAGAATCAGAAAATAGAATGTATTTTGAACTTTTACCATTTCTACACAGATAAATCTTTCACAAATTTAAGTGAAAGTTTTGTCAAGTTAAACCTTGCTTCCTAAGTACTCTGCAGTACAATTTAACTAAGTTTTTAAAATCCTTCTGATCTAAAAATGTTACAAATTGCCTCTACGCTCAAAATTCAAACAACTGTCTAACACTATTGAAAACAATTTTCATATGGTAAGATCCAATATAAATAAAATAGCATTATTATTATTCACATTATGCATCAGGTGCATAACTGCTGGCTGTTCGTAAAGCTTTGTGTCTTGCCTGACTTTTTCTGCATGACTTTGCAGGTAGACCTTGTTGTGCTCTGCCTGCATATTTTTGTCAACTGAACAATCACTTTCTGACTAAGCAGACTAAGTCTGTGGAATTCTTTTCTAATTGTCTTTTTTATCCCATTGCTTTGGGTTCTCTGCATATCTGAAATAGCTAAAATTGTTGACCCTGTCCTGTGGGATTCCACTCTGTACACTTGCACCAAAGCCTGAATCACCTCATCATCATCAGCTGAAAAACACTCACTGCGCTCCTAAGGGATAAAGAAGAGAGGCAGCAGGGAATGTTGTTTATAGAAAAAGCTGCCTGTTAAGCTGACACTGAAGTTTCCACTCACTAATGTTTGCACATATATGCACCACCCCTCCGTCACATGTCAGGAATGTGGGCCCTGACCACACTGGAGTGCCGAAGATGCATCACCAGAAAATTTCATAGAATGTAAACTCAGTAAAAGGAAATCAATGAAACATTAGTAGTAATAGAAGCTTGTGTAATACATGAAAATAATAATATTTAAAGTCAGTATCAACTGTCCCAACAATTCCCACATGTTTTGCCTGTTTAGGTGCAAAGCTAGATGATTATGCTGACTTTACCACTTTTGGCATCGCCACATCGCTCCTGCTGAGGACATCTGACCTGCTGGACAATGTCCTGTGCATGTGTTACGTGCTCTCAGTGTTCGTCCGTCTTTGTTTCTTCTCAAGTGGTGAGTAACTTGATGCTGTCTGTTGTACCTAAACTTCCCAATTTTTCTCCATTACACTATAAAAGGAGACAATCGGATTTGAATGTTTTTTTTTTTAATAGGTATTCCCTTCATGTACCGTGGCCTCCCTTGCATCTACTCATCTGCCATTCTAGCTAGTGCCTCTTTGCTGTTGGGGGGCAACATGGCCATGCTTCGCATCATTGCAGTGACCATGATTCTCTTCATGATCAGTCAGAACTTTTATCCCCATGACAAAGTGCTGGAGTCAGAAACCTGGAAAAAAGTGGTGTATGCTGGAGGTAAAGCCAGTCAGACAGTAAGCTAACAAGAAACAATAACTTTGACACAGAAAGTTTAGATTGTACATCTCTTTTTAAAAACTTAATTTTTACATTTTTATGGTTTTCTAGTAAACATGATATTACTATTGATATTGCTCTTTTTTTCTGTTTCAGGAGTTGCCATGGTGTTCTGCTCTCCCTTTCCCCCTGCATGTATGTACTACCTGCTGTGGTCTGTCTCCTACATATTGTTCCCAACATCACTTTGGAGCAGTAAAATATAAAAAAGAGGGTGCTGGTTTTGTCAAAGCAGGCCACTTCTAAGTGAACAGAGACTTCTGGACTTCTCCTGCTCCATGTGGCTGTGGAGCATCAAAGCTAAAAATACCCACTGTGAACATCTGCGATAATTAAACTTTCTATTTTGCTGTGACACCGAGATTAACCTCTGTGCTGTCTTCTGTGTTTGTTTGCATTAACACTAATTGCAGGGGTTGTGTGGCATGTTTTGATAATTGACTTCATCGGGTTTACCTCATGTATAACCTTCTTTTGTTAATTGATTCAATCCCTCATGAGTGTTAAACTTGTGGCAACAGGATATATCACTTTCTCATAGTCTATTATGGAATAGTAAAGCTGTTGAAGAAAAAAACATTTCTTTGACACTGTTGCCCATAAAATCTGAGTAATGTTGTTTTCGGGCATGTTTTTCTTTTTACCCCTGTTTGTACAAATCAGTCATCACCTTTGACCTAGTAACCATGCCATGCAAGATGGATTCTCGTGAGATTTGGAGTTTTCCAAACCCATGAAAATCCATCTTGTACCGCTCCAACAAAAACTGTCTTCCTCGGTCAAGAAAATTTTGGACCAATCATGTGTTTGCATTGTGCATTGCGTTGTGTTCAGGTATGATTGGCAGCAAGTGCCCAGACAGGCAAAGAAAAACAAACATGGCTGCACCGGTGGATGTATGCATAAAATCGGCTATTGAATCTGTTTTAGGAGAACTAGAGATGATTTCTTGGTTGAAAAATGAGCAAAGGTAAGCACTTTATGCATTTCTTGATGGTAACCATGTGTTGTGCTTTTCTTGGTGGTAACGACGTGTGCTTTACCCCGACTGGATTTGTAAAAGCTTGATTTACTGTGATTGGCTAAAGACAAATCATGAAAGGCAGACACTTGCTGGCGCATCCTCCAATCAGCTTAAAATATTATACCAAATATCCCTCCCCTTTTCAGATGCTTTCACACTGAGAAATCCCAGATGTGTAGTACCAAGTGGAAACGTGGGGCTACACATAGATCTGGCAGAGCCTGGAGCACTATCACTAACCAAGTCCCAGTTTCCCAAGTGAAACAAGGAATAAATCACATGCTTGCTCTCATTCCACAAGAAGCAGTGCAGATCTTTATTACAACTTTATAAGGAACAGCATATATTCACTACTTTAATCTTTGTATTTGATTAAAATCTATTATCAGTAAATTGATGAATCCACATCTCATCATTTGAGGGAGATAAGTTACACACAAATCTGTGGAAATGTGATTATCATTGGGCATTTGTTTAAAACTGAAGTCTGTTGGGATGTTTCAAAAGCTTGTTACAAATGGATCATAATTCCAATGAAATATGAAACATTTTTAACTCATTAAATATATAAAAATTGTATTTGAGTAATTTTTCTGTTTGCTGTAAATCCCCCCCCCCCTTCTAATTGTGCAGTTCTGTAAGGTTCTTGTTTGTCTTTGCTTCTGTTTTAAGAGGCATTGCAGTTTGAACAGTGAGTAAATTCACACTGGATAGCCTTCTCATCCTTTTAGGCTGATTGCAAGACACATGCAATTGATGTAGCAGTGCAACAGCAGCGTTGTTTTTCTGTGGTTCTGTGTGACTTTCCCTTTGAAAAAGGTCAAAAGGAGGGGTGGAGAGGTGCTTCTTCTGCCATCTAGTGGTTTACAGATGTTCCCTTGCTGCACAAGCTGCCTCACTTCAGAGATTGTGTGTTCAAACACTAAATCCTCTCCAGTTCTAATCACAAGTTGCTGAGGGGGGGGGGGGGTAATTAGTTTGAGAATGGTGTTGCAGTTTTTGCATTGAGTAACCAATGGAGAGATTGTATAGTTTTCTACAGGTTTGTCCTGATGTCTGAGGAGGTTTATAGCATAAGATTAACAGGGTAAATATGTCTGAAATGTACTGACTGATATCTTGCGAAAAATAAATGTGTAAACAAAAAAAAAAAAAAAAAAAAAAAAAAAAAAAAAAAA
>SSNP01000032.1:1173747-1202143 GCA_006937955.1 Pachypanchax playfairii | reverse complement strand
AAAAAAAAAAAAAAAAAAAAAAAAAAAAAAAAAAAAAAAATGGGCTCAATTGTCATTAAGTTATTTATTTTGAGTTCTTGAATTGAGTAAATTTGATTTTTAGAACCCCTACAGGGACTTCACAAAAGACAAATGACTTTTTTTTTTACCAGCTTGATAGTGTCATGATTGTAAATAGGCCAGACCCAAGAGCTGAGAACCCAGACGCCAAGCGTATATCAAGAGGTTTTTATTTACAATAGTGGAAGGTAAAAACACAGAAACAAGGAGCTGTTAGAAGGGTCAGGGGAATCTTTAACAAAGTGAGAGAGGGGTTAGTGCCAGGATTTGTGAGCCGGGGATTGTGCAGCAGATGAGGGTTCTTACATGATCCAGATTCCAAATACAAATGGGGAGGTGCTGAGCCTGAGTGAGCTGAACCAAGGAGCAAAGAGGGAGAGGCAGGTCCAGGGGCAGGCGAGTGAGTGGTGACAGCAGGCAGGGCTTGAGAGAGCAGCGTGATGATTAGGTGGTAGCAAAATGTTCCAGCAGACACAAATAATGTGAGTAATCCAAACGTGAAGATCCATGGCGTGGTTACGAAATCCAGCAAGACAAAAACCTTCAGAGGTGGAAGGAAAAATACCAGCGTTTAAGCATAAATTCTAAACTTGAATCTTTTAAAGACCTGAACTCAAGGTTGACCAACTTTCAGTTATCAAACTCAGAGTTTTCAGTTTCAGAGTGTTAAGCATTAGTTCAATCAACTCTGAGTCAAAGTTAACCTGAGTTATACTCATCCATGAGGATATAGGAAGCCCTCATCAGTGGAACACAGAGAACATGATTCACCATGGCAACCAGTGGACAAAAGGTTAGCGCCCCCTACTTCTTCCCAGTAGAATTGGATCTTTTAATGACTGCATGTGCAAAAAAGAAGAACATTTAAAAGAAAAGGCGGCAGCAGCAAAAGAGAGAGAGAGACTGTGTGGCAGAAAATTGCTGATCTAATGTTACGTGTTGGGGTTGTAGAGTTGGACCCAAGTGCAGGCAGGAGACGGGAGGCGTAAATGTGGCAACAAAAAGGTTTTAATAATAAAGTAAACTGCTGGCAGGGCAGCAAAACAAACTTACAGGAGCGAAGACCAACGATAATCCAAACCATGGAAAGGCAACGGTGAGCATGATAAAGAGCCAGATCTACCGGAGGTGTAACTGAAAATAAACCGACACTGACTAACGAACACATGAGGCTTAAATACAAACTCTAACTGATAACAAACTCAAAACATCTGAGGACATGGGGAGAAACAAACACAGGAACTAATCACAGTAACAAGACACACCTGGGAGTGGAACAGAATGAACAAAGGAAGTGACATAACACAATCAAGGGACCTACACTATGGGAAGAACAGGAAGTACAGACGGTACCAAAATAAAAGCAAAACAGGAAACTAGACTGGGGCAAAATACAGGCTGAACTAAATGACAGATTAACATCAAACATGAACTCAGATATGGGAGGAGAGCAGAATACAAGGCAAGACTAAACTAACATAAAACACAGAGTGATAATAGATGACTGGAAAAGAAAACACAACTACCGAAAAACCAAAAGCTACAACATGGAATAAAACAAACAAAACCCCAGAACCTGACATCTAATCAATGTGTGAGTATTAGAGGAAAAAATAAATGTTTAGTCTTGAAAGTTCCACTCATTCAACATTTATATTCCATATGTTTTAGAGCGCACAGGTGCAACCCAAAAGGTGCAAAAAGAACATGGCCGTAAGTAAAGATGAAATACAAAAATATAGTTCAAACAGGTGAGGTATCATTTACATTTTATTTTTTACATTTGATTTACAAGCAGTTGTGATGTTAACTTTCTCATTAAATCAGTAACTCAACAGCATAGCGTCTTCAGTCAAAGGCTTTTTCAGATCCGCTGCAGCACAGACCACTACAGGAGATCTTTTTTTTGCCCACAGCTACAGTATAACCTTCTACAACGGTTCCCTGAAGAAGAACTGAGCTACGACAGCACTTAATTTCCCTTCGAGGATTAATAAAGTATTTTTGATTTGATTGATTGATTTGATTAAACTGCATTCAGTGATTATATTCTACCTCTGATAGCTAGATTAAATTGTTCCTCGACACCAAAACGCAGTAAAACCCTAAGACAACACTGTAACAAGCAAACTGTGAAATTCACAGTAACTAACTAGCAGCAATTGACAAGTAAGTTATTGTAAAAAAAAAAAATTTCAGCATCATAGCTATATAATTGACCACAGTAATTAGAACCTACTGCAGGGCTATTCAAATCCAGGCCTCAAGGGCCGGTGCCCTACACATTTTAGATGTGTCTCTGCTCCAACCCAGCTGATTCAAATTTTCCAACTTTCTCCTCAGCATGGCAAAGTTCTGCAGATGCCTGCTAACGAGCCATCATTTGATTCCAGTGTGTTGAATTAGGGAAAGACCTAAAACATACAGGATACTGGCCCTTGAGGCCTGGATTTGAATAGCCCTGATCTACTGTATTGGTTTTTAAAGCAGAACTAAGTAAGTTTTGCTCTCGCTCTCCCCCTACTGGTCCCCTGTGAAAGCTCACTGTCGTAACGTTCCCCCGCCGCCGCCGCAGACCCCCCCCTCCACCCCGCCGCCGCCGCCCCCCCAACAACAACGCGCAGAGAACGCTTTTGCAAGAAGAAAGAAAAACAAAACCAAGAAAATGTCTCGACAGGTGAGTATTATTGTCATCTTTGCGCTCCTAAGGGTGGCGTTGCTAACAACGGCAAGGGCTTCATGCTTGTATTTATGTACGTGAGTGTGAGTGCCGTAAAGCAGGTTTGTTCTCGCGAGATTAGTCGGGTCCGATCCACTGAAAGTTGCAAGTGCTGCTTTCAGGACACAGACCCCGGAGGGAGGGGAGGGACCCACGAATCACCCTGCCAAGTCCTTGTTTACCCCCACAGGGACTCTAGAAAACATTTATTGAGGTGAAAAAACTTACTTAGTTCTGCTTTAAAGTAATATTTTCTTACTGTAAATTAACACAGTATATTCAATTTACTGTTTTTTTTCAATTACAGTAATAATATAGGTACATCAAAATCAAAAACAGCAGCTGTATTCATTACCTTATTGTATACAGTAAGAAATATGAAATTCACAGTAACTAACTGGCAGCAATTGACAAGTAAGTTATTGTAAAAAAAAAAATACAGCATCATAGCTGTATAATTGACCACAGTAATTAGAATCTATTGTATTGGTTTTTAAAGCAGTATTTTCTAACTGTAAAATATAATACAGTATATTAATTTTACTTTTGTGTATATCACCGTAATATTATAGTTACTATACTACACTATATAGTTACTGTATAAATGAACACAACAATTAGAATTTATTGTATATTTTTTTAGAGTGGTATTTCTAAACTTTAAAATATAACAGTACATTTTTCACTTACATTGTTTAATACTAAAATAAAGCAAACTGACTGCGACCAGATCAGGGGAATGGCTCTGCTGGTTACCAAATGCCATCTAACTCCTGGGTATATAACAGAAAAAAATTGGTGAAATATCCATTTAAAGTTACAATATTAAGAGGCAATATCATACAAAATTTACTTTTTTGAAGCTTTCCATCCTGTTAACATGTCATTACCTCATTAACCACATGCCCGGAAGTGTTGTTTTGACTCACCCAGTCACATTTGAGTAATCTTTGGATATAGTATCTGCCGGCTTCCCCTCTGGGCTCCTAAATGCCTTGTTGTACTCAATACAGAGGCCACATCAAGGTCTCGAATACAGAGGCGGTTGAGATGAAAATTTATTTTTGGTGGATTTTGAGATATAGGATTTTATTTTTCAAATATATCAAAGGTAAAAATTTTGAGTGACTTATAGAATACTATGTGCCTCAATAAAGCAAAATGCAGACCCTTTAATATTGTGGCTGTTCTTAAGATTCAAGATATGCTGTAACTTACTGATTAAATTGAGACAACAAAAGATATATTTGCCAAATTTATTGTTTGTGCATAACCACAAAACAATGGGTGAATCTCCGTACATAAAAACATATAACCACCATTAAAAGGAGACCTCCCATTTTTTGTAACCTTTTGTAACCTTCTTTGTAGTGTGCAGAACAGTGCAAACAGATTTAATGCTATCTGAAGTCCTGGAGGAGATATTTAGATCCCTTCCTGAGCAGCTTATATCCAAATAGTTATAGTGATAGTTAATAGGGCATTCAAACTGCCTCTAAATAATTCATTATCTGCAACAAAACGCCTTCATTTTAAGTTAGAAACAAGTTAGAAACACTCATTACAATGACTAGCTTTATATCCATAAAAACAGTGGCAACATCATAAAACATTTTTGTATACATAGAACTCCAAAATAAACAATCCATAAAACAATAGATACAAGTACCTACATACATATCACAATCACCAGTTTTTTGGGAAAATGTCAACATATTACCAAAACCTCTACAAAGGCAGGGAAAACATATACAATAACATGTAAACAAAACTATTTTTGCATTGAACATGCTGTAAAAAATGTTTGTTCTTCAAGTACAGACTTGCCTCTTAGGACTCTTCAGTTGTTAGGATCAGTCTCTTAGATTCTGCCCATCAGTTCCCTAGTGTTGTTCCACAGCAACATTCTGAAAATTAAAACAATCATGGTAAATAAGAAGTTCTTAAAAAAAAAAAAAGAAAAGAGAAAAATCCCCTACTCCTCCTGTTGCAAAGCTGCAGTCTGCGCCAACAGTATAGGGTTTTAAGATCAGGAACTTTCCAAACTTTTGCGACGCTACAGACTTCGTTGACAGGTGAGCTGCATAAACGTTCACCATTTACTCCTCGCCTTAAAGGCTTACCAAAAATGTGTGTGTGTCAGCAGGACCTGTCAGTTTTCAGTAAAAGTGAACCGTTACATGTAACGTTACTTTCTCTGTGTAAACATTCGAAGTTAACAAGGTGTTTTTTCTTATCAAAACTATCAAACAAGTTCCACTAATGAGAAAGAAAAGACAGCAGTGCAACTCTCTCTCTCTGTGTGTCTGTACGCGCACGACCGCCCGTGTGTGTGTGTGTGTGTATTGCCGCAAAAGTCTATGTTATTAACCATGAAATGCCAAACTGACGGTGTAAAAGATGTAAAAATTACCATTTGCATGAAACACTGACATTTTTTATACAGTGTTCTTGGTCCAGATCAGACTGTTTACACAGTCCAGTCAGAATAAATCTTTATCAGTATCACTGATCAATATGTCTATATTTTCTTTGATTTAAGTGTTGTGATCAAAAACACAGGTTTTATTGTTTATAACCAATTTCCATACCCCCCCTGCGCTACCTGGGCACCACAGCTAGAAAAAATTCTAGGAGAAACAATGAAATGATGAATGATTTGACTCTGGAGCGCGCAGCAAAAACCTTATAGCAGCTGCTCCCCAGTAATCTCAGTTAATTATGAATCTGAACGAATGGATCAGAGAATCCACATAATGATGTCATGTATTGAGGAGATTAATAAGCTAAACAGTTTATGAAAACTTTACCTTCACCTGTGGCCTGAACACTACGCACAGAGCTGCATGTAATGCAGGCTGCAGCACAATTGTTTTGAAATACGGGAACATTTCTCAAATTAAGTGATTAGAAATGTGAAAAAACTATGAACAAGACCTGCTTCACCGGCGCTCGTTGTGCATCAGCATTTAGGCTGCAGGTACCGTCACCTCCCTGGTCCCCGTGTGTCTGTGGCTGCCCTCCAGAGCCAGGCTCTGAGAACCTGTTCAGCGCGCTGTATGGTGTGAACATGAAGATGATGGTCAGATGCACATAAAGAACCAGTAAAATACAGAAAATATTCTGTTACTGAGACCCCGGTGTGTAAACCATAATCTCAGAAAGATGTACAGCTCAGTTACGTGGTATTCTCAAAATATATGTTTTGGAATAAAAAAAACAGTCTCTTTCTGCATAAAACATGTACCAAAACATACCCGTACCAGCACCCAAATACCGCGGTACGGACTGTACCGTGGGCTATCTGCCGTTGCACCCCAGTGTATTTTCTGGATTTTTTTCTGTATCTGTAATGTTTTAAAGCAGAACTAAGTAAGTTTTTTCACCTCAATAAATGTTTTCTAGAGTCCCTGTGGGGGTAAACAAGGACTTGGCGAGGTGATTCGTGGGTCCCTCCCCTCCCTCCGGGGTCTGTGTCCTGAAAGCAGCACTTGCAACTTTCAATGGATCGGACCCGACTAATCTCGCGAGAACAAACCTGCTTTATGGCACTCACACTCACGTACATAAATACAAGCATGAAACCCTTGCCGTTGTTAGCAACGCCACCCTTAGGAGCGCAAAGATGACAATAATAATCACCTGTCGAGACATTTTCTTGGTTTTGTTTTTCTTTCTTTATGCGAAAGTGTTCTCTGCGCGTTGTTGTTGGGGGGGCGGCGGCGGGGTGGAGGGGGGGGGGTCTGCGGCGGCGGCGGGGGAACGTTACGACAGTGAGCTTTCACAGGGGACCAGTAGGGGGAGAGCGAGAGCAAAACTTACTTAGTTCTGCTTTAATTTTGTGATGTACAGCACTGCAGATGCGAATTACCTTCAAGCTAAATCTGGTACAATGCATCAAATGGCAATATTTATGGTTACTATTGTACGTAGTACTTAACAAACTTAAATTAAATAAATAGAATTTTTTTTTAATCGTAACTGATTTTGCACTTTTCACATTGTGATTAATGGATTTTTAATGAATTGGCACACCTGTATTGTTAGCTAGTTTTAGTTAAAAATTTTTAGGTTTTCAAAATATATTTTCTAACCAATTTATGCTACAAGAAAACCTAATAAAGATGAGTTGAATAAAGATAATTTAATAACTGGTGATTATCTCATCCATGGAAAATAGTTATTTAGACTTAAGATTTTTAGACTAAGTTTGACAAATAACAACAAACTTTATCTTCTTAGATATAATTGTGAATATCAGAACCTCACCTTGAGCTAGGTGTTTTGCCAGTCAAATGCAGCGAAGGCATTCATGAAGGAGATGAGGCGTGGATTTATATCTGATGTCTTTCACTTGACAGTTGTGCCAGTTTTCCTGCTCGTCTGGATTTTGGCGTTGCACTTCATGAAAACTGGATTTATCCTGGCAATAGAAAAGAAAATTAAAGTTAAAATATCTTTTGGCCAGTTTGATTAACATATCCTTTCAGGACAGATAAAGAAGCTTTAAATCAACATGAAAAAATATGATCTTTAAGAATCAAGGTGCACCCAAACTTTTACAACAGAAATGGCTTTGATGCCGATTTGAGTTAGAAATATACGACTTGTATTGCCCCGAATTAATATATTTGTACATACATACAAAACATTTAAGATTTTCTATGATTCTGTGTTTCCATCTAGAAATTCCACATTCTAAATGTAATATTCTTTCAGCACTATGAAATGTTCTGGGATTTTTCCAAAATTTTCTTGCTCTAAGTTAAAAGAGATACAGTATTGTTCAAAATAATAGCAGTGCAATGTGACTAACCAGAAGAATCCAGGTTTTTAGTATACTTTTTATTGCTACATATGGCAAACAAGTTACCAGTGGGTGCAGTAGATTCTCAGTCAACAAACAAGACCCAGCATTCATGATATGCATGCTCTTAAGGCTGTGTAATTGAGTTTCTCGTTCTGGCGCATAAATGAACAAGACAGAAACGCAGATCAGCTAATCACAGGGAAGTGGAAGACGGCAAGACACAGCAGCACCCATTTTCAGCACCCAACACTCAGCTGTTTTAGTCATCTCAGTGTCCAATGAACTAGCTGTGCTAGCAGACGTGGCTTTTGACAGCATAAGAGGTGCTAGTTCTTGCCTTGTTTCAGACAGATGTGTGAGGTGAAAGATGAACGGACAGAAAAAGTCTTTGGATTTTGAATTCTGTATGAATTCTGTACATGTGCTTCTGAAACGCAATTAGAGTTTCAAAGGCTGCAGGACACTACATGTTCACACTGAAATCTAACATTTGCAACATTTCTGTGAATTTTTACATGTCAAATGAAAGCAGGAGTTGTCACAGTTTTGAATTGACAAACGACACACGTGCAACACATTTTTACCTGAACGGTAGCTAGTTAACTCAAACTGGTAGAACTTTTCTTTTCCTATTCGTGACTACTCTGAGCAAACTATTGTTTAGTCAGAAAAGATAAAGTTACTTACACAACGATGCACCTTGTGCTGTTTTCCACGCAGCCTCGTCGTGATGAAAATAGTCCTGTTCTTCCCACAGCAGACTGAAGAACGTGCAAACTCCTCTTTTTTACGGAAACAGATTGCTAACTTCTCGTGTTTTCTGAAAAAGCAGACCGCAAACTCCTCTTTCTCCTGCAGCAGACCGAAGAACGTTGACTCTAAAACACTGCGGTCAAGCCAGCCGTCGTTCGTTTGTCCGCGGTCAAGTGAGCCGCAGCTATATTTGGAGTTCGCTTTTATGTGGTACTTTACGGTAACATCCGTCTCGCTGCTTGATAGGAGCGGAGATGAGCGACAGAAGAGAATGGGCCGACATCGAGATGAGACAGAGCAACTACCTCGCACTTATTGAGCAAAATAGCAACACAATAAAAATTGTTAACTATTTATGCAATGTTTAATCAAAAATAGAAACAATTATTGACATAAATTATTAAAAGCTCGATAAAAAATATCACTTTTTTAAATGACACTGCACCTGTAGATAAATTAGTAAGTACAGGTCGTATTTTCATAAGTATAAAGTACTTTGTAGTTTGGGAGTAATAGTACTTCAAAGAATGTCCTAAAAGTAAAAGTGCTGCTTTAGAAATAGGCTAAAATTGTATTTTCAAAAAAGGACACTAGACCATCTATACAGTATTACTAAGTACCTCTAGTACTACCTAGTACCAAAGTATGAACCACTTTTACTTTGTACTTTTTCAGTAATTGTTCTTCAAAGTACCCACAAACAGTCAAAAGGGCTGTGTTTGACATAGGATAAAATGGTATTTTCAAAAAAGGACACTAGACCATCTATACAGTATTACTAAGTGACTCTAGTACTACCTAGTACCAAAGTATAAACTACTTTTACTGTGTACTTTTTCAGTAAATGTACTTCAAAGTACCCACAAATAGTCAAAAGTGCTGTGTTTGACTTTGGATAAAATGGTATTTTCAAAAAAGGACACTAGATCATCTATACAGTATTACTAAGTACCTTTAGTACTACCTTGTACCAAAGTATGAACCAGCTCAGGGGCCCTGTCAGGGAATTTGCAATGACAAATCGTCACTACAACCTGTCATTTCTCCGGGCTCATTGTGTCAAATTTGTTGGCCCTTGAGCGGAGGGTCAGATAGCTTGGGGGCCCCAGGCAGCTGCCTGCCTTGCCTAATGACAAGCTACACCTCTGAGAGAGAATCTTTCAATGCAAAGAAAAACAAATGACAAGAAATTTTTCATCCAATGCACTTTTATTAGTTGCAGAAGTTGCAGTATTTGTGTTTGTTCAGAAGTAAACATACCTTTCTAAAAAAGGAAATGTGGAAATAAACAGACATTTTCATTATCACCTAAAGAGGGCCTTTTAAAAATGTAGCACTAAAAAACAGTGTTTTTCTCTACCAGTTTGCATTTGATGACAGTGTTAATTAGACTAACCAGTTTACACAAAAGGCACCCAACAAGGGGGTGTGCACACACTTTCATTTTGTGTTTTAAAAGTCCAAAACCTGGACTGAGTTTTTTTATCTTAGTCCATGTGCTCATGATGATACCATTCTCTGCATTCATATATTTAGAGCCTAAGACTTTTTATGTTTTAAGTGTATTATAAGACCAGTTTTCACCAAAATGACCAGGCAGCTACAGTCACAAGTATACTGTTATACCTTGTTGAGGTGTTTGTAAAGAATTTACAGAGTGGAACCCAATCAAACTCAAACATAAGGGGGGAGAAACAAGTTGTGGGAGGCAATACACCATATAGCAGAAAATAAAAAGGAGATTAGTTAACAAAAGCAGAGTAAAAGAGTGAAAAAAAACAAAACTAAATAAGTGAAATAAAAAGCAAAGCAACATAAAGTGAAAAGGTAGTTAGAATATTAACATATCTTAAACCAACATGTACGTAAGAACAGGGTTTGAAATGGACTGTGTTGTTGTGGTTTGCCATGTAGACTTAAAGCTGGTGTGCATGCTTCACACCTACAGATCACAGCCTCCTGCCAGAAGCTTCTTCTGCATCCCAAACATGAATCTGAGAGTGACTGAATCTCCCTTTGCAGAGAAAACAACTTACAAATTATAGTTTAATAGCTCTTTTATTGTCTTTAAAGCCAACAAACCTGAAACTAGTTAAAAACAAAAAACTCGAGACAATTCTGGGTTGACCCTCCTGAGGATACTGACTGAAACACACGCTCTTACACACACACTTGACTTTAGTTAGTGATCTGTGAGAATCAGAATAAGTACTGAGACATCCATATTTAACAATTTTAATGTAGATACACACTCATCCTTAACTGACACAGTTATCTACCTGACTGGCAGATAGTTGTTATTATAAAAAACTGTTCAACAACCATACATAAAAAACATTTTTTTTTCAGTTCTCAACTCCTTTTTGAGATCTACTCAATCCAATGGAGCCATGCAGGTACCAAAACAAGCCATATCATAATCATACCAACCTTAAATGCAATGCATCTGAACAAGATGATTTCTTATCTAAGTACATTGCCAAATTACTAAATAAAAAATTACCTCTACCTGTGAAAAACAGGCAAATATTGCATCTGCATATCTAACATTAGCACCAAGGTTTCTTTTGTCACAGACGAGACAAGACACAAAGTAACTTGTGTAGTTTTTTGTTTGTATTTGGCATCCTGAGTTGTGTAGTGAAGCTGCATGGGACTATGACTGCATATCTTCTCCAAACAGTTTGCTAAAGACAAATAAGCATGCTCACAAATAAAGATCCTCTACAGAAGTGAAGAAAGAAGGCCTAAATAACTTCAAGTATTATTACAGTAAGGCAAATTAAAGCCTTGGCCACACAGTATGAAAACCCAGAATAAACTCGAGGAAAGTTCAAGAGCAGTTCTATTGTTAATTTGCATGTTTTCCCCCACAAATATATATATTCTCATGTATATAAATAAAATTCAGTGCTGCGATAATAACTCCATCTCCATAGAATTGAGCCCATTGTAAAAGGCCTCATAAACTTTACTTCTAATCTCATCATTAAAAGTACTGCTGGTAGTATTAAAACTGTACTAGTTGTCCTTTGCTCCTTTTTTAAGTGTTGTATTCTGAATGAAGGAATCTCAACAGTTTTTAATTTTCAGATTGACTTTTGGTTTACTGCACACAGAGAAAAGTATCAATTTGAGCCACAGTGATTTGATTTTAGTTGCTGTTTTGTTTTGTTTTTTGGTAGCAGTAAAGCATCAAATTTGCACCAGTCTCCACCAGTGTTAGACGTCTCTCTGACTGGGTCTGCTGTGTTTGTGTATATGGCATCACCCCATGGTCTCTCTGTGTATGTATGTGGTGTGTTGTGTCTATAAAGAGCATGGCTGAACATTGACGCTGTGGGCTGCATTGGCTTGAAGGTCAATGGTCTGGGCCGGCTGCTGGCCTGGTCGAGCATTCATCAGTGTCAGGTTCCTCACACAGCCAGTTATCCCAGAGGAAAACTTTCCGCCTGTCATAGCAGCCATATCAGGGGCTCCACCTGTGAAAGAGAGAAGCCAAAAATAGGAACCAAACAGGATCAAACTTTTATAAATGCGCAGATATAAAAGTAACTTCTTTGATTTTGAAGAAAACAGTAAACATTGACATAGGGAGAAGGAAAGTGACTGTATTATAAAATGTCTTGTCCTGTCTTTTATTTTTTCATAACCACTAAAATTAGAGTTATAGCTGATCATTATTACAGAGAGATCCTTCTCTATCTTCCATATGTTTTTCGGCATCTAACTCGTTCTGCAGTTTTCATCCGATTTCAGCAATTTATATATCACGGGGCGGCTGTGGCTAAAATGGTAGAGTGGGTTGTCTGGTCACCGGAACGTCACCGGTTCGAATTCCCTCTCTGCTTGGAGAAAAAGATTGCCTGGCCGTTGTGTTCTTGGGCAAGACACTCAACCCACTTTGCTTGTTTGGTGGTGGTCAGAGGGTCCAGCGGCACTGTTGTCTGGCAGCCTCGCCTCTGTCAGTGAGTGTGTCCCAGGACAGCTGTGGCTACAACATGTGTGTAGTTTATCACCACCAAATGTGTGAGTGTGTGAATGGGTGAATGACAGACTGTAGTGTGAAGCGCTTTGGGGGTCATAGGACCTGAGTAAAGGGCTGTAGAAGTACACGCCATTTACCATTTATATCAAAATGTGCGGCTCATTCAGGGGAAGGGTGCTATGACTTTTAGTATTGATATCAACTATTGACTTCAACTTTTGAACTTTTAAAAAATTTTGAACCCTTTTTTCCCCATTAACTTCCATTCAAATTTTTAAAACTCTTTCTAATTTCTTCAACTCTTCTCTTTTAACTAGTTCAACTCACTTCAACTTAAAAACTCCATTCAACTTTTAAAAAAGTCTTAAAGTGGCCATTTCACACAAATTTCATGACTCTGGTAATTTCTGAAGTATTAACCTGTAATATGAAACATTTTATATCTAAAACACATTAGGAAACACTGATTAACAGACCTTTTAATCTGACTGCATGAAGATTCGGCTGGCTTCGGACTTTAACTTATTAACATTCATTATGCAAATTTGCTGGACTCAGATTGGCCAACAAACTAGTCTATGAGAGCAAGGCTTCCTGTTTTCTTCCCCGCTGCGCATGGCAAAAGCACACAGAGTCTTTTCCGGTTTGATACGTCTTTATGCTACAGCTTTTAGCCAATAGACTGCTAGGAGTGGTTTCAACTGCAGGAGCTGATGAATACTAATGAGCAAAGGAGTTGTGACGAAATAAATACAATCTTCTAAATTGACACTATTTCAGAGTTTATTATGTGAACACACTTTGACCTACCATTGTCATTCTATCTTTTATCAGGTCACTAGACATTGGTCTATAACATATACCAATTTTTACAAATCTGCTACCGTATCACAATGGCAATGCCATTCGCCATCAAAAACACCCCAGTGAGCTAATAGGACACACATTTGTGACCTCACGATGTATATCAAAGCAGTTGGCTTGTTCAGTAGAAGTGAACCATCCTGTAAATTCATTTTTGGGTTACCATGGCAACCACATTGACTCTAATTCCCACATTTTTGACAAATTAGTGTGTGTACATGATTTTTCACAACGTTGTTATCCTTTATCTCATCATTGTTTTAAACCTTATGACCTTCCACTTTTGTGCTTTGTGTCCTTTCATCTTTAAGTCATTCAGTGCCATTGACGTCTATAGACATCAAACAGAATCTGAATGCTCAGTGCCATTGACATCTTGACGTCTTCACAGCTTTTATTAGCTTAAATCCCGCTAAGTATTCTGGGGCTGCAGCTCCCAAAATTTGAACTTGTTAGATGCTGTAGCTAGTCTAATGATCCTGTGGGGGGGTACTTTGTTCAGAGTTACTCCAGAAAGGTATAAAATTGATGGAATAGAGAAGGTGGTGGAGATGATGATATGAATAAAATCCTCCCAGCACCAGATTTCGATCTACCAAAGGTGGCACAGTTTTGCCCGATCTAGCGATTATAGGGAACCTGAGCCAAACTCATCCGACCAGTGGCTCCCGTTAGAGTCATCTGAAGGCAGCAGAGACCAAAATAAAGAACGAGTCACTGCATACAACAGTGGCCGGTGGTGGGGTTGGGGGTTGTTGGCTAACTGACACACACACACACACACAGTACCTGGATCATAAATCTGTGACTTTTTTCTTACACTTTTTCAAATGTTGAAATTGTCTATAAATGACTATTTTTATACATAGAATCAACTATCAAAAGTACTTGTTTTACATTGTTCAGGTGTTGCAGGTATCATTGATTATTTCAATATTTCATGTTTCAAAGTCACTGATCTGCTTGAAAAACTTCTTCACATAAAAAGCTCTTAATCTCCAGTTTTTGTTTTGAGACAGTTGAATTTTCCTGAAAGTTGCTCTTTTCTACTGAAGACTACTAAAGAACAGAAAAAGGCAAAAACAAAATTTGTTTTGCTGCTGAAAGAAGATAATCTAATCTTTCTGATGATGGTTTCATAATTCACATAGTCATAGGACAAAATATTCTGTGGGCCTTCAAAAAGCAGTAAAAATGCTCAATGTCTGGCACTGAGGGGGAATAGAAATCTGAAAGTGGCTGGCACTGAATGAGTTAAACTCCCATTTTATATCATTTTAAGCTATTCAATGAAACAATTCAACTAATAGCCTATTGACAGTTATGCTGCTTAAACAACTTTAGCAGATTTTTCCCTGTTAATTCAGCTCATTTAAACTTTTTCAGCTGCATTGAAAGAGGCCCATTAAAAACGTTTTTTCTGAGGTTTTTGTTGAATATTTTAGCTCCACAAGTGTTCTTACCTTCATAGTGGGTGTGAAAACAGGTCAGTAACTTCTCTTTCAGTTTTAATCTCTCAAATTATGCAGGTGGAGATAACACCCGATTTCTTCCAAGTCCGAACGGCCTGTATCTGTTTCGTCACAATTCCTTTGTTCGTTAGTTTTCGGCAGCTCCCACAGTTGAAACCACGCCTAGCATGCTGCTCACTAAAGAGCTGTAGCGTAGAGTGGCAAACAGAAAGACACAATGCCTGATGCTGCCATGCACAGCGGGACAGGAAACAGTATTCTTATAGGCTAGTTTGTTAGCCAGTCAGAGTCCAGCAAATTCGAACAATAAATATGATTGAGCTGCTGACAAAGCAGCCTGACGGAAGGAGCCGGAACCACCCGAATTTTAATGCAGACAGATTGAAAGGTATGTTAATAAGTGTTTCCTGACGTTTTTTAGATATAAAATGTTTCATATTACTGGTTAATATTTAAGAAATAACCACAAAGTCCTAAAATGTGTATGAAATGGCCTCTTTAAGCCTTCTTTTAGCAAATTCAGCTAATTTAGGCTTTTCAATTGCATTGAGCTAATTCATCTAAGTTAAGCTTTTTCAAATGCAATTTTCAAATTCAGCTTCTTTTCCTCTTCTTCAGCATTTAACTATTTTTTTTTTCAGTTCTCAGCATTCACACTGCATATCCAAAGGAAATGCAATGTTTCTAGTTTTTCTTACAATTTTCTTAGGAATGCAGTCACTTCCGTTCTTGAATTGTTTATGACCCTCTAACTATATATTGTTATTTGTTTGTGAAATAACACTGTCTCACTCACCAAGGTATATACTTCCTTTTGTATTGACCATGAGGCTTTTGCCTTTAGACTGTCCATATAGCATGTCTCCTCCATCAATCTGAATATACCCATCTTTTCCAGTTCTGGAAGAAATAAAACAGCATATATCAGGCAAAAATACAAGTAAAACACTATAATAAATGTAAATATTCAGAGCAGATTTGATACTACACCAGAAAACAGCTTTTTTATATATCAGTGGCTAAAAACCACAGGTACATCTATTACATTAGCATTATTCAATAACAATTTACAGATGTATAGTGTGGTAAAAAAGGACCATCATCATTGTTAATTCCAGGTTAAAAATCTAAGAAAAAGTTGCTTAACTTATATTGTTTTAATTCAAGAGTCTGAAAACATACCTGACTGCTGTGACCTTGTGCCACTTCCCATCATTGATAGACTTTCGGGATAGTATCTTTGCTTCTCCGCTGCCCAACTGGTAGCTGGAAATTATACAAATTGCTGTTATTTCTGGACTTTAACATTTCTTTTAAAATAATATCACAACGGTAATCAAAATACCAACAAAACAATTGACATGTGATCAGGGGAGGCAGCTGAAGCAGAGTATCATCTGTCATCATAAAAAATAAAAAAGAATGATAGATTCGTCAATGATTCTTTCCATGTTGAAGTGTATGGTAGAGTCTCTGTGTGTGTAAAAGAGGGTGGGAATGCATGCTTGTGTATGTTTATGAATGTTTGTGTATGAATGTTTGTCAGGGTGGGTCTTAGGCCCTAATAACGGAAGGGGATAAGATATCGTTAGATAAAGGGAGAGTCTATGTCCCCCCACCAAACTCCCTGCCGCTTATTAGTGCCCACACTGGCTGATGCATTGGGTGTTTGAGACTGTGCTGGCCTGCTCCCGGTGGCCGGCTGGTGGGCCTAGCGCTTCCTGGCTTCATTGGATGCCTGCTTGGGGGGCTGCCCTTGGGTCTTGGACTTCGGATCTGCATCCGAGTGTGCTTGGGGGTTGCTGGCTGCCAGCGGGACCTGTCGGGTCATCGCTGTGGCCCCCGAGGGCATCTGTAATGTAGTTGAGGGGTGGCTGCCCTGGGGGGCGCTGATGGTCTTGTTTGGTCAAATTGAATAAACAAATATTCAGTTCTAGATAAATAATAGAAATCTGATTAAAATAAACAGTTACTAATATAAAACCTGTAAATAAAACCATTAGATGTGGTTTATTGAATGTTAGATCTCTTTCATCTAAATCTCTGTTAGTTAATGATTTGATAATTGATCATCATATTGATCTATTTTGTCTTACAGAAACCTAGCTGCAGCAGGAGGATCATGTTAGTATTAATGAATCAACTCCTTCTAACTACCTTAATCTGTATGTTCCTCGAGCAACAGGTCCAGGAGGAGAAGTAGCAGCTATTTTCCAGTCAGGTCTATTGATTAGCTCTAGACCAGCTATTAGTTATAATTCTTTTGAATTTATGACCCTCAGTATTTCTCACCCAAATTGGAAATCAGAGGAACCTATTTTACTTGTTGTTGTATATCGTCCACCAGGTGCTTATTCTGAGTTCTTGTCTGAATTTTCAGTCTTTTTAGCAGAACTATTATTGAAATCTGATAAAGTCATTATAGTGGGAGATTTCAATATTCATGTTGATGTTGAAAGTGATAGTTTGAATATAGCTCTTAATGATCTTTTGGATTCAGTTGGTTTCTCTGAAAGTGTAAACAAACCAACTCGCTATTGTCATCATACTCTTGATCTTGTTCTGACTTATGGTATAGAGATTGAACAGCTGATGGTGTTTCCTCACAACCCTGTCTTGTCTGATAATTTTTTAATAGGCTTTGAGTTTACAATGATGGACCTCACCGCTCCAGATAGAAACTATAACTACCGTAGATGTTTGTCAGAAAAGACTGTAACTAAATTCAAAGAATCTATTCTATTAGCTTTATCTTCATTCCAAAAGAATAATATAACAGAGAGCAGCTGCAAAGATTTTGCAGCCTGGCAAATTGATGATCTTACTGATAATTTTACAGCTTCCATGCGCACGTCATTGGATAAAGTTGCTCCTCTGAAAATGAAGGTAATCAGCCAGAGGAGGCGTGCTCCTTGCTTTAATTTAGAGCTGCGTATGCTAAAAAGAACTTAAAGAAAGTTAGAAAGGAAATGGCGTTCCACTAAGCTAAAAGAAGTTTATTTATCTTGGAGAGATAGTCTCCTCATATACAAAAGAGCCCTTCGCAGGGTTAGAACTGAGTATTACTCATCTCTCATACAGGAGAACAGGAAAAATCCCAGGTTTCTGTTTAGTACTGAAGCCAAATTAATAAAAAACCCAACTTCTGTTTAAACTGTGTATCCCTGTAACCCTCAGTAGTGATGACTTCATGGAATTCTTTACTAATAAAATAGATTCAATTAGAGAAAAAATCTATAATGTCCTTCCCACTGTTGTCTCTGTTTTGTTGTCCAGTGAAGCAGCTTTAGAATCTGAATCATGTTTAGACAGTTTCTGTCCAGCTGATCTTAATGAGTTAACACAAATTATAGCTTCTTTTAAACCATCTACATGTATGTTGGATCCTGTTCCAACCAGACTTTTTAAAGAGGTTTTCCCGTTGATATGTCAATATGTCTTTAATGAATGGATATGTGCCTAAGGCCTTTAAGGTTGCTGTTTTTAAACCTTTACTTAAGAAACCTGATCTTGATCCAGGATCTCCAGGTAATTATCGACCTATATCCAATTTACCCTTCATCTCAAAAATTCTAGAAAAGATAGTTGCAAACCAGTTATGTGATCATCTACACAGTAATAATCTTTTTGAAGAGTTCCAGTCAGGATTTAGAGCTCATCATAGCACTGAAACAGCACTGGTGAAAGTTTCTAATGATATTCTCATGTCCTCAGACAGTGGACTTGTGTCTGTACTTGTCCTGTTAGATCTCAGTGCTGCATTTGATACTATAGATCTATACTGTACTATACTATACTATACTATACTATACTATACTATACTATACTATACTATACTATACTATACTATACTATACTCTTGTATACTATTGATCATAAGATCCTATTAAAGAGGCTTGAATATGATATTGGGATTCAGGGAACTGCATTAAACTGGTTTGAATCATATTTAACTGAAAGATTCCAGTTTGTTCATGTAAATAATGAATCTTCTTCATATACTAGAATCAGTCATGGAGTTCCTCAGTGCTTGAACCAATCCTCTTTACTATGTATGTTACCGCTTGGTAAAATTATTAGACAACATGGTATAAAATTCAATTTTTATGCTGATGATACTCAGTTATATCTATCAATGAAGCCTGATGAGACCAACCAGCTGCAGAGATTACAAGCGTGTCTTAACGATGTAAAATATAGGATGACACTTAATTTTTTGCTTTTAAATTCAGACAAGACAGAGGTTGTGACTTTTGGGCCTGAGAATCTTAGGAACAAGTTGTATAATCAGTCATCAACGTTGGATGGCATTAATTTGGCCTCCATCAAGAAAGTAAAGAACCTGGGTGTTATCTTTGACCAGGACATGTCCTTTAGTTCTCATATAAAGCATGTTACCAGGACGGCCAACTTCCACCTACGTAATGTTGCTAAAATTAGGAGCAATTTGAATCAAAGAGATGCAGAAACTTTAGTTCATGCATTTATTACTTCAAGACTTTATTACTGTGATTTTTTATTATCAGGATGTTCTAATAGCGCTGTTAAAGACCTCCAGCTGATCCAAAATACTGCTGCCAGAGTTCTGATGAGAGTTAGAAGGAGAGACCATATTTTTCCTGTTTTAGCATCACTTCATTGGCTCCCTGTAAAATCTAGAATAAAGTTTAAGGTTTTACTCTCAGACTGTAGGTCTGCTTGTAGTTTCTAGAGTTTCTAAAAGTAGAATGGGAGGAAGAGCTTTTAGTTATCAGGCTCCTCTCCTGTGAAACCAGCTTCCACTTTTTATCCGTGAGGCAGACACCTTGTGTAGTTTTAAGAATAGACTTAAAACTTTCCTTTTTACACAATCCTATAGTCAGGGTTAGCTTGGGTTCTCCTGAGCTTTCCCTTTAGTTATGCTTCTATAGGTTTAGACTGCCGGAGGACATACTGACCACATTTCTTCACTCTGCTGTCTTTCTTTACTCTGGCTGCCTCTGAGGAGGGTGTATCTCACATAAACAAGGGATGAAAAATTCCCACTAGAGTCATCAAATTGTGATTGCTTTTGATTGTTACTGCTGCCATTAACTGTTTCTCTGTTTATCTTTCTATAGACATGACGACTGGCCCAAATCCATCAGTGTTTGTCTGTGTCTCTTTCCTGTCAGCTCAGACCCCAGTCGGCTAAGGCAGAAGGCCGCCCATCCTGAGCCAGGTTCTGCTAGAGGTTTCTTCCTGTTAAAAGAGAGTCGTTCCTTTCCACTGTCGCCAATCGTGCTTGCTCAGGATGGGGGATTGTGCTGAAATAACAATTCAGCCCAATCGGCTGGTTCCTTAGATAGAAAATGTTTTATTATTAATTGGTTNGATTTTTCTGTGAAGTGCTTTGAAATGACTTTGTCACGAACTGGCGCTTTATAAATAAAGAAACTTGAACTTGAACCATGAAAGTAAAAATTGAACAGTAAAAAAGGCACTCTTGATAGTTTATTTTATGTATGAAAATAGTCATTTATTGACAATTTCAACATTTAAAAAAATATATCAGAAAAAAGTGACAAATTTATGATTCAAATACTCTGTGTGTGTGTGCGTGAGTGCGCAACTTCAGTCAGTCCCCCCCGGCCATCGGTTCGTTTATCAACACTTTCTGTGTATTTTATGCAGCAAATTGTTCTTTATTTTAGTCCCTGCTGTATGCAGAAGGTTTTGATGGTAGATACTGGTCGGATGAATTCGCCCCAGCTTCACTAGAATTGCCAGAAGAACCATGACGTCGAGCTGAAGGCATCACAAGCCTGAAATGACGAGCTGGATCAAAGACTGCGCCACCTTTGACACAATACTCGGCCCCAGTAGATCCAACTGTTGCGCCGAAGGGATTGTATTCATGTAATCAACTCCACCACCTTCTCAATTCCATAAATTCGATACTAGTTTCTAATAACTGAACAACGAGATCGCTTCCCTTCCGCATTCACCGTCTGTCTCATCTTTTTTTTTTTACCTTCATTTCCATTCTCCGTTTAATCCATGTCTGATTCATAAAAGTTATAATAAATAAAAGAAAATCTAAATAGAATCACAATAAATAAAATATCAATAACAAACATTTGAGTGATTGCTGCATGTTCAGCTTGTGAGAATAAATCTCACAGGCTTTTGTATGCATCTGGACAACAATTCCAACTGCTATATTGCCAGACAGGACATGCGGGAAAAATGATAATGATTCCATAAAATAAATATTAATATTTGTTTAATGATCTGCATCACAAATGCATTTTCTGTATGACTACAAACAATTTAAACCTTTTTTTTGGTAACCCTTCCTTTTACAGTCCCCTTATAAAGAAGAAATTACCTGGTACTTATATGGTGAATCTTGGTGTGTGTAAGAAAAATATGTGTATATGTTTATTCTCATCATGATTTCATTATTTAGCTACTCTAACATGTAAATATTTCAGCATTAGTCCTTTAGTACATGAGAGCTATGAACAAGTCTCATCCCCACTGCAAGAGTGAAGAAACTTTTATTCACAGGACTGAGTCTCTCCAAGGACACTCTGGTGGGAACTCTGTGATAACATTGCTTAGTTACTTTATCTGCCAGGAGCCGGACCTCTTCATTCTCTTTATAATGATGAAATAACCCTGTATGATTCAGTGACTGAATGCTGTAAGTCTTGCTTCATTCACTCCTTGCTGCAAGTAAACTTAAAAAACCTTATATACCTTGTCTGTGGTTCTTCTCTTGTCTGAGGGTTTAAACTGTGTTTTGGTGTCGAGGAACAATTTCCCTGACAGTGTGTTAATGGTAATTACCATGTGTATTAAGTAATACAGGGAAAGTACAGCAGAAATTTCTCAACATTTACCTGATACATATATGGAAAATTATAGCATATATGGGGTAATTACAACATGTAATAAGTAAGTAAGTACAGAGGAAGTACTGCTGGATTTACTAAGAAAAACCTCCACTATTACTCAACAGAGAGACAATTGCTGCTCAGCACCAAAAAGGTTCGGCTGTAGCGGAGCCAGAGTGGGGGCAAGGGAGCGGTCGCCCCAGGGCCCACAAGGTCATAGGGCCCCGTTTTGCATGATGTGTTCATGTTTAATCGTAAATTTATTAGAATAAAATAGGCAGTGTGTGCGTGACGGTGTACGTCTATGATTGTGGGCTCCAATAGGTTAATCCTTACATTACAACTGTCCATGAATGCATCGGAGCTGTGAACCAGCTCTGATTGGCTTTGTGAGGAGAGAGTGCGCAAGAGAAAGAGACAATTTGATGAAAAAACAGAAGATTGCGCCATCCAAGACGGTAGACTTCGCTTCAAAACGGATATGTATTTCTACATTCTTGACATCTTTGTGGGACAGTTTGAAAATAGATTTTCAGACTTTAAAGAAATGGCCAAACTGTTCACAGCACTTAACCCGAAGCACTTTGAGCAACCCGATGCTGAAATGAAAATGCTGCAGCTTGCACGCTTCTACGCAGAAGACGTCTCCGAGCCAGAGGAAATTGTGCAGGAATTCCACTCATTTCGCACATTATATTCTGAATTGGAATTAAAGCAGACAACCGATGCAGTTCTGCCTTTTCTCATTGCCAGTGACATGGATAGAGCAAACCCCCCTCTGACCATTCGCCATAAAATTTACAAAACGATCCCCATCAGTAGCGCCAGTGCTGAACGAAGTTTCAGCCGCATGAAGCTCATAAAAAACAGTTTGCGTACATGCATGGATGAGGCCAGACTGAGCCGGACATAAACATTGATAAGGAGAAAGTGGTCGGCAAGTTTGCCACCATGAAGGAGGACAAAACTTTAAAAGAGGACCACAGCTTGTACATAGTTCTGAACGTTACCTTGTTTTCCACGTTACCTGGATGATTTTTTTTTGTGGAGAGGATTATGGTGGAGTTAACTAAACTGCGGCAGCCAGCGCAGAGAGCCACTGGTGACTCAGTGAAACCTTAAAAACATATTATTTTTATCAGAATGTGGTGGTCTTGACCAACTGCCTCTTTGAATGTGCTTTGTGTTGCTGTGAACTATAACAGACCGCCGAGTCTATTTTCCATTATAGAAAATGCTATGATAAACCGCTGTGTCTATATCTATTTAAATAGATTGTGTAATGTTAAACCAAATGTGTTCATGTTATATTTAAGCCGTTATGAAAGATGGTACAGATTTAGCCGGTGACTATTTGTCTAAGCTTTCAGCACCACGGACAGCCGACGTTCGGAGATTGACACCTGTCAGGCTGCATTTGTGTGTGTTTTTGTTCTTCAGAATAAGTTTGTGGACTGGTTTCTGGCTTTACTTTGCTTTTTGAGGCATGTAGTTTTGCTTAGCTCAATAAAAGTGAGCATTAGTGTTGTTTGATAGGATGAGGTGTTGATTAAATGGCAAAATCACTCCCTTAAGGGCCCACCTAGAATGCTCCGCCCCCTTTGTACTGAGACCCACGCTCCGCCTCTGAGGTTCGGGTTTTGGTTTAAAAAAAATAAGATGAGACCAAGTACTGTAATTTCTGGACAACAAGCCGTTGTCTTTTCTCACATGCTTTGAACGAGACTTAATCAGTGGTGTGGCTATGGATTTTTATGTAATAATGAGCTTGCCAAAATGTTTAACCCAGGGGTGTCAAGCTCCAGGCCTCGAGGGCCACTATCCTGCATGTTTTAGATGTTTCCCTGCTTCAACACACCTGATTCAAATGTCGTTAACAGGCTTCTGCAGAACTTGTTGAATTGCAGAGGATTTGAATCAGGCAAAAATCATGTTTTCTTTTTAAATTTAGTCAGTGTGGCTTAGAGATGAGCAATATGGCCTCAAATTAATATCGCAAGAAATTTAACAACTTACCTCAATAACGATAAATGAACGAAAACTAGCACCAGCGCCGCCGCATATGGGATCAGGATACTGCCAATAATCTTAACTCCAAATAAAGGGTTTGAATCTCTGAAAATATTTTTTTAAAGCTGAAAAATGGTTTTGAATCGCAGAAAATATTTTTGTAAAACCGAAAAATTGTTTTGAATCTCTGAAAAAAGCTTTGAATATCTTGAAAAAATTCAAATAGTTGGAAAATGTTTTTCAAATATCATTTTACAGTGTTTCACCAACACATTTTCAGAGGTTCAAATTAGTCACAAACACAGCTTCAGAAAATGCATTTTGGCACTGTTATCCCTGTGCATGATTTCAAACACTTGAAAAAAATATTTGCAAGACTGAAAACTCGTTTTGAATCTTTGAACATATTTTTGAAAGACTGAAAACTGTTTTCAAATCTTTGAAAAAAGATTTGATACCCTGATTTTTTTTTTAATCTCTGCAAAATCTTTTACAGTGTTTCGCCTATACATCTTTAAAGTTTCAAATTGGTCACAATTACGGTTTCAGAATATACATTTTGGCAGAGTTCTCCTTGAGTACTTTTTTGTTTTCCATGTTTGAAACCCACAGCGCACAGATCTGTCTCTCTGAAAACTTTCTACTTATAACTGAAAACTTTCTTTGTGTAACTGAAAAATCTCGCAATTGTAAATCTGACTCTAATGAAGTTGGTGCCTCACCAGCTATGAACCTCACCATGTCACTGCTGCAGAACAGAGTTACCTGAAAACTAAGTGTCCATTTTGCAATCCAAGGCTGATGAAGTCCCTCCCTTTACCACGTTCCCCAGATACCTGAAAAGAAATGTGTTAAATCAATAATGGAAAAAAGGTTTTTATTCTCAGTCAGTAATAACTACTGACCATTTTTGCTCTTGAGCAAACTTGATGCAATATTGTGAAATAATTTCGATGACAATAAACAGAAACTCTTTCATGTAAAACAGCAAAAGCCAAACAAGCCTAAATGCATATTGAATAATGCAAATATCTTTAAATTAGGTCAAATTCCATGTACCGTAGAATTATTGACAATAAACAACTAAAGAGTGTTTTGTGTTCAAGTGAATACCTTTTCACTAGCATGCACCTTTCGTAAATTTCGTGAGCCACTGGTTTCCTGAGGAAGATGAAGGGGGAGTCAAGAGAAGCACATGCATGTACAGTGGGGGAAATAATTATTTGACCCTTTGCTGATTTTGTAAGTTTTGTCCAATGACAAAGAAATGAAAAGTCCTAGAACAGTATGATTTCAATGGTAGGTTTATTTTAACAGTGACAGAACTTCAAAAGGAAAATTGAAAAAATAACTTTAAATAAATGATAGAAACTGTTTTGCATTTTATTGCATGACATAAGTATTTGAACCCCTGCAAACCTGGTTCCCACAGGTCTGGTTCCCACAGGGTGGTTATTAGACACTCCTACTCAGTTAGTCACCTAAAGACACCTGTCTTAACTAGTTACCTGTATAAAAGACACCTATCCAAAGAATCAATTAATCAAGCAGACTCCAAACTCTTTAACATGGGAGAGAGCAAAGAGCTGTCCAAGGATGTCAGAGACAACGGAATTTATCTGCTGGTCCAGTTTCAATGCTGAGTCCAGTTTCAGTCCCAAGTTAGTGGTAGTATGACTTATTGGAAACGGGATCCCAGCTTCCGCTGCAGGACAAACCACACTATTGCCAGGAGGAGTGAACAAAACTGCCTCAGTCTTAGAGTCATTTAAATGGAGGAAGTTAGCTGCCAGCCACTGCTTAACCTTGTGAAAAGCCAGTCCAAAACATACAGCAAAGGCAGCAAAGGAGTGGCTCAAGAAGAAGCACATTTGGGTTATAGAGTGGCCTAGTAAGTCTCCGGACCTTAATCCAATTGAAAACTTATGGAGGGAGCTGAAGCTCAAAGTTGCACAGACACAGCCTCAAAACCATAGTGATTTAGAGATGATCTGCAAAGAGTAGTGGACCAAAATTCCTCCTAAAATGTGCACATACTTGGTCATCAATTAAAAGAAACGTTTGACCTCTGTGCTTGCAAACAAGGGTTTTAAAGAGGCCATTTTACACAAATTTCATGACTTTGTGGTTATTTCTGCAGTATTAACCTGTAATATGAAACATTTTATATCTAAAAAACATTAGGAAACACTGATTAACAGACCATTCAATCTATCTGCGTCAAGATTTGTCAGGCTTCGGGCTGTAACTCATTAATGGTAAATGGTAAATGTCCTTTGTTTGTATAGCGCTTTTCTAGTCATTCAGACCACTCAAAGCGCTTTCATACGCATATCGGGGAGCAACATGGGGTTCAGTGTCTTGCCCAAGGACACTTCGACATGTGGCGGTGGAAGCCGGGATCGATCCACCAACCTTCACATTGGAGGACGACCGCTCTAACCACTGAGCCACAGCCGCCCCGATTAATGAATTAATAGTCATTATTCAAATTTGCTGGACTCAGATTGGCTAACAAACTAGCATATGAGAGCAAGGTATACTGTTTCCTGCCCCGTTTCGCATGGCAACAGCAGACATAGTCTCTTCCTGTTTGTTATGTCTTATGCTACAGCTTTTAGCCAGCTGCATGCTAGGCGTGGTTTCAACTGCCGGAGCCGATGAATACTAATGAACAAAGGAGCTGTAACGAAACAAATACAAGCCGTTCTAACTTAGGAGAACTCTGGTTTTATTGCCACATGCGTAATTTGAGAGATAAAAACTGAAAGAGAAATTGTTGACCTGTTTTCACACCCACTATGAAGGTAAGAACACCTGTGGAGCTAAAATATTCAACAGAAACCTCAGAAAAAAATGTTTTTAATGGAATGGCCTCTTTAAGTATTAAAGGTGGAATATGGAACATAAACACCACAACAACAGAACCCAGCCTCCGGCCGGTTATTTTCAGTGTGCAATTTGTTGGGGGGATGGAGAGGATTTACCCCCCTCTGCTTTTGATGTCCCCCCCCCCTTCTGGTCCTTTATTTTTTATCCCTGGGGGGATAAGTTATTTTTGTTCCTCTTTCTCATCCGACCATACTTGCTAACCGGGAGAATCCCAAATTTTAATGCTCTCCCGGTACTATCATTCTCCCGAATTTGTCCCGATTTCCACCTGGATAACAATATTGCTAAACCATCCATCACCGGGCACTGTTGCCGGCTGGACAATAATAATGGTTACACCTCAAAGTCACCACCATCTCTTGCACAGGTACTGCTATTTAATTAGTTAACGTATGTTATTACCGTGGACTGTTATTTTGTCAAATAAATAAGCACCGTGTGTTTAATGTATGTGTGTCCAACACACCACCCCCCACCCCGCCGCGGTTGTTTTGGACCGTTTGAAAGTGAAAAAAAATCCCCACTCTGCTGTCTCCCTGCCCTTTGGGTCCTGCGCAGAATTGCTACAGCTCATGACATTCTCAGTCTTTTCATTTCTTTGTCACTAGCCAAATTTACAAGCTCAGCAAGAGGTCAAATAATTATGTCCCCCACTGTATTTAGTAGTGTAGGATGGTGCTGTTGCTTCCAGCCAGCATGCACAACAATGTCAGTCTCAACATTACAAATATGAGTTTGACAGAATGATAATGAATGATTCTTTAGAACAACTAATTAGAAAGAAATGCAGCAATGTGTCAGTGATGATGCACAGATAACAGATGGTGAATGTTAGGAAAACTTCAGTGAGTATCCCATGCTTACAGATGTGGTAATGATAGTAATTAACAGTGCTGGGGGGCTTAGGTACCAGGAGCTCCTCAAACCTGCAGGACAGAATGAGAGAGGCCAGAACTTACCACTCCCTGCCACAGGATCAAGCCCTCTGAGGAAGTAGTTTTGACCTCCATTTCTATTGTCTCTGGTGAGTCATGGGCACTAAAACAAAACAACAATATCTCAGTTTTTGGTCAATCATTAGAACAACTCATGTCAGCTGAGAGAACAAAAATAGCAAGTTAAAGTTACCTTCTTGGGAAAATGGATTTCGGCAGGGCAATGAAGCCATCATTGTGAAAAGAAGCTGCATACTGATATGGTGAATCTACAAAGTATACAGTTAAACAAAAAGTAAAGTGAGATTATTTCATTCTCACTCTTATGGTGCTCTTTAATGGTATAAGTGTTCCCATTATGGTAAAAGAAAGGAAGATGCGACATGGTGGAAAATGATGATGATATTGTTTCTGTAAAATCCCATTCGAAGCATTGCATTGTCTTTTGAAGACTGTGAGACTGTGTAACCTTTAAAGATATAAATAACATGTTATTCCCCCAATTAAATCATCTAAATGATTGCATAGCAATCACTGTAGCTGCGAGAGGAGTGGTGACCTTCCAATCAGAAAGTTGGTGGTTAGATCCTGGTTTAATTTGGCAAAACCTTGAACCCCTGTTGATCCTCGGTGTGCATACCAGGTTGTGTGAGTGTGTATGAATGGGTGAATGTAACTTTAAGTGATCTGTGTGACTAGAAAAACACACAGGTCATTTACCAATAACAAATAATGTGTATAAATACCCATCTTCTACAGACATGGACAAAATTGTTGGTATGAAAGAAAAATTCGCAATGGTCACAGAAATAACTTTAATCTGACAAAAGTAATAATAAATAAACATTTTATAAATTTTAACCAATGCAAGTCAGACATTGCTTTTCAACCATGCTTCAATGGAATTATTTAAAAAAAACTCATGGAACAGGCCTGGACAAAGTGATGGTACTTAAAGCAGAACTAAGTAAGTTTTGCTCTCGCTCTCCCCCTACTGGTCCCCTGTGAAAGCTCACTGTCGTAACGTTCCCCC